>JAVGWX010000021.1:12686669-12966669 GCA_036924085.1 Ariolimax columbianus
TCTGTTGCGTTGGTTGTTGGAAGCTCGAGCTTTATGATTTTTGATATGCCAACAATCCATCTAACAATCGGATTTACCATTTCCTTGTAACCAGACCTTCTTGTGTTTTATTCGTTCAGTGTCTTTTGATCAGAGTTAATTCCCATGAGAGGGCAGATACATTTTATTTTCTTAGTCTGTTGAATATATTTTGATCAAAATATGTCTCACAACCAGAATCTGGTGAAATGTTAAATAAGTATACTTGGTAACTTGTCACAAAAATCGAGACTGAGAATATTTATATATGCACATACCCAGAAAATAAAATAACCAAACATTACACAAATAAAAACACATAATGACAGTTATATATTGTTGTGAGACGCTACTACGAAATGTGCAATCATACATGTTTCATTGTAACAATATAGACAGAGCAGGTGGTACAAGTAAAGATTTCAAAATGCGAAGCGTTAAAGTCGTTCTTTGCAAAAGGGAACATTTCCAATTTCAAGTTAATAAGTACAACGCAAATCGGAAATTTGTGATAATCGCGTTACCTATTTTAACCGTATCACAAACTTCCGCTTTGCTGATGATATTGATGTATTGGCAGACACAGAAAGGGAACTCCGGTAGTTCATAGGTAGATTGGATAGAGCGGCCCTGAGTTTTGGTATGGAAATAAATGCAGATAAAACAAAGCTCATGACCAATAACATAGCGGGGTTTAAATATGTAATAGAGGCAAATGGGCAGGAACTTCGAGGTGGTAAAATGTTTCAAATATCTGGGATCATTGATCAGTGAAGAGGGATCGAAGCCAGAGGTAATTGCAAGAATAGCACAAACAACAGCGGTGCTGACTCTGATGAAACCTAAATGGCAAGACAGGCGGCTCGCCCTCGGCATAAAAGTTAGACTAATGCGCTCGTTGGTGCTATAAATATTTATGTATGCCTGCGAGACTTGGACCATAACAGCAGATATCCAGGGCAGAATGCAATGGAAATGAGGTGCTATAGAAACTCCTAAATGGTACATATAAAGATCGTGTCACGAGCGTGGAAATACGTCAGAGAGTTGAAGACGCTATTGGTCCTTTTGAAGATCTGTTCACAACTATCAAAAACCGAAAGATGGTCTGGTGCGGGCACATCGCGAGGTCCAACGGATTTACTAACTCGATACTCTTTGGTTCCGTACCGGGACAGAGGGGACGAGGACGTCCAAGGAAGAGATGGGTGGACAACATCACTGAGTGGTCAGGCCTTCGTCTCGATGAGATACGACAGGCGGCGACAGACAGAGAGGGATGGCGTGGGATTTTGGGAGTGTCTTCATGTATGCCCCAACAACCTGATGGGTTACGGGATGAACTTAACTGAACTGAACTGAAGTACAACGCAAAAAAAAACGAATCTTTAACTCGAAGAAAAGTTCGTATTATTGTAAAGCTTTGTAACGTTTGTAAAAACGAAAAGTGCAACGCAAAATGGTCATGCTTTCATCAATGGGAGACTGCACCGAATAGAATAGTTGAAATATATGATTAAGTCACTAATCTGAAGTTGTGAGGAAAGACTGGACAGATATAACTGACAATGGACGTATGGAGAGGTTGTTGACGGTGGTTAGTCCACACATTACGAATGTCAGCCAATAGAATAACAAATCTGTCTGTTTCTGTGTTTACAAAGGGAAGGGAAGAGACAGACAATAACACACACGGAGAAGAGAAGATGCGAACAGCATAACGGAAACAGGGTAGACACTAACATAGGATGGCACATGGCATGAGGACTTGGCGTGTATTTGTTGAAGACCTTTGCTTCACAGGAAGCTGAACAGTGCTGTTTGGTTTTAATTCTAGTTTAGAAGACTGCAGAGTATGTATACAACCAGTTTCTTATAAATTCACTTGATCAACAAAAACATATGTCCATCCAATCTAATCTTCAATGAATGCAATAACCCTGCCTACACTATTTCATGTGGCAATGCATTCCAAGCATTCACCACTATCTGACTAAAAATACATTTTCCACTTGCTCTTGCAGGTTTCTGTATTTTGAAAAACTAAAACTTGTTATAGTTTAATTTATTCTTTCGGTTGCTTATCTTATATACATGTATTAAATTAGCTCGAATTCTTATCTTTTATAGATACTGTAGACCGGTTGTGTTAATTACAAAGAATGGGCATTACCATTTGTTCACGTAGCTGATAATCTGTATCACATCTTTGGTGACTTTGGTGCTCTTATTCTTGTTTACTTCTTAAACGAATCCTGTTAAATATTGTTACTTTTTAATGTGCCTTGCTCTATCGTGGCAAGTCCGTCATTGTACACGTATTCATTTATTTTGAGCTGGCAGTTTGCAATATATTTTGGAAGCTTGATTTTTCCACCAAAAAAAAATAAAAAATCAAATTTGTTCCGGCAGTTCCAACAATCAATCAATCCAACGATCAATCATTTAATTTGACCTCACTGTGATATACAAGTTTAGAAATCATGTATGTAACATTTAATTTCCTGTCATTCTACTTTATTTAAGATTGGACGCTGTGGAAATATGGTGCTACAGTAGAATGGAACGAATGAGTTGCATAGAAAGAAGACCAAACGACAATGTCTTTATTGATGTAGGTGAACAAAGACAAATATTGAAAATGAAATAAAATATTGAGAGAAAAACAAATACATTTCTACAAAAGCAACAAGTAAAAAATGTCACGTACCTGGGTAAAATAGTCTCAGCAGATGTCTGTTAAATAAAGCACAGAAATCTGAAACAGGTGTAACTAAGCTAGTCAAATTTTTGGCAAATGTCTCCGATAATACAATGTAAACACGTGACAATGGATACAAAAAGAACGCTATGCAACACAATATCCGTACCCACATTGTGCTACCAGTGTTAAAATTGAACATTTAGAAGCAAAGATACACGAAACAGCAGAGATAACATGCCTGCGCAGAATGCTTGGAATAACAATATAGGATTGAATCAGAAACGAAAATATTAGGAAACAAGTAGGTACATCACCAGTGCTAGACCTCATAAAGAGACAGCAAACCAAATGGCTCAGCCACGTGACACGTCAAAATTTGCTGATGACACAAAACTATGCAGTAGTGTCTTATCTAAAGCGGAAGTGGATATATTGATGTCGGATTTAGATAAAATTCGAGAATGGTCTGTAAGCTGGCAAATGGAGTTTAATGTAGATAAATGTACAGTCATCCACATGGGTAGATCCAATATGGAACATAATTACAGAATGGGAGAAAACAATATTAGAAAGATAGATAAGGAAAGTGACCTAGGGGTTATAATAGATCATACAGGAAAGGTGAGTGAGCAAGTTAAGGTAGCAGTGAAAAAGGCAAATGCAATGTTAGGTATGATAAAAAGAAATATTAAACATAGGAGCAAGGAAGTGATCGTCAAACTGTATAAAGCTTTAGTTAGACCTAGATTGGAGTACTGTGTACAGGTGTGGAGTCCTTATCATAGAGGGGACATAAACATGCTAGAAAGAATACAAAAAAGAGCGACAAAGATGATAGTGGGATTCCAGAATTACAGTTATGAGGAACGACTCAGAAAAACCGGCCTACAGTGTCTCGAAGAGAGAAGAATTCGTGGTGACTTAATACAGGTTTATAAGATGATCAGAGGAATCGATAAATTAGACTATAACAAGTTTTTTTAAATACAGCCACCTACAATAACACGAGGGCATAGCTACAAGCTGATTAAAGAGAGGTCCAGGCTAGATATTAGGAAATATTTTTTTAGTCAGAGAGTGGTGTCTGCTTGGAATGCATTGCCAGGGGAGGTTGTGGAGGCAGGGACAGTTAATGCATTTAAGAATAAACTGGATGCGCATAAATTTTAGAGCAAGGTGATGTAAATGTAACTGGTTGTATACAGACTCTGCAGGGTCTTCTAAACCAGTATAAAGATGTTAAGTTAAGTTAAGTGTTAAGTCACACTCATGATAGTAGCCCTCAGAAAGCAATGCTATACAGATACGATGGTAACAAGGCCACTGACCGCTCTCGCAAAAGATGAACAGCAGAAATAAAAGAAGCAGTAAACTTTCTGTGTACGAAGGGTCCAGTCAAGAAACCTCTTTATAACCTGAGGCTGAAAGGCACAAGCATGATACAAGCAAAAAGAAAGAGAAAAGAACGCGGGTTGAATTTGTTGGGACACAATATGAGATATTAAAAGCTACTACATAAACCGCAGGGCAAGATTCAGGGTAAAAGAGAAAGGGGGCGACCAATACTAACATTTACATATCAGGTATGCAGAGACATTAAAGTCCGAATCGATGGTGAAATGTAAAGAGCTGCGGATGATAAGTTCAAACGGAAACGCATGCACAAACAAGAGGCATATGTAGACTAATGAACTGATGCAGAGATGGAATATAGTCTACCCTAAGGCAAGAACACCGTGTCCAAAGAGTGCAATATTACCATGTTAGAAGCCGCTGGTAAAGACATATGTTTAAGATGCGTATATCAAGATTAATGCTACTATAAAATCGATCCATGCGTCAACTTTCAAGACGTGGCAACGATTCCACTCTTCTTAACAGATGTCGAAGATTCACCCTCCAAAACGTTTATGACACACAGTGGGACTCATTCGTAAGATATAAATACCCAAAAAAAATACAATGAAGGCTTTAACTAATCTAAACACAGAAACGCACACAATAAAGATGTCTCTCCCACGCGCATGAATGATAAGAAAGAAAGAATGCTGCTCTTTATTAACGTGAAGTATTTCTTGTAATTTAGGTTATAAGAAATTACCATACTGTGTTCGCCTTATTTCTCTATTCCCCAAGGCGGTGTCCGTTGCACAATGTTTTTATTTTTCGCCTATCGGCCCAGTGCATCCGACTTCGGCATGCATGTAATGTATGCTTCCTCCTGCATTTTTTAAGGGTTAGCATTCCCGGAGTAACGGCTCATGATGTGATTAGAGAGTGAACCCAATACCTCTAGATTGCGAGCCGTGTCACTTAACCACTAGCCCACGCCGCCCTCAAATTAAATGTTTGAGGAAGGTCATTGTGTTACCAAGAAAGAGTGCGAAACGATGACATTCGCAGAATCGTCGGTACTACGTCTTGTGCAGGGTACATTTCCAAGCCCAAAATACATTGGCTAGGTCATCTCGTGAGATTTCACCATCATCAACTTCTACTGATGACTTACAACGCTGGTATATCTGGCTACAAGGCAAGGTAAAATCCGCAAGGCAGGTGGATAATGGACGCAAAAGTGATTGTACAACGACACGGGCTTACATTGACCGAGGCAGCGCACTTGGTACAAGACAAGCGACTTCAGCTTTCCATGAGCTTAACGCCAAAAGTGTGATGAGAACTAGCTAAAAGTAACTTTACTTGGGATCCTGTGAGGCAGCGGTGGCCTATGTGTGAAACTCCCGTTTCACAATCCCAGCGCATCGGGTTCGAATATCGCCGTGTCCAGTTTGGTTTGTTGGTTGGTTGGTTTGTTGGTTGATTGGTTTGTTGGTTGGTTGGTTGCTTGGTTGGTTGGTTGGTTGGTTGGTTGGTGGGTTGATTGGTTGGTTGATTGGTTGGTTGCTAATGCCAACAATTGGTTGGTAGCCTTTTTGTGAGCTCTGAAAACGACGAAACTTGTGGCAGAATTTAGTTGCTTTCCTGACATCCCGAGCGTGCTGATGAAGTGAACTTAGGTCATCCAGGCGGTTGTGCAATGCTTGGTTTCATGTCACTCACTATTACGGGGATCACGTTGAACCTCACCTTGTCATCCAGACTGTTATGCTCGACAGCAGCCCGTTTCCAGGACGACCAACGAGGAGGTCAGGTGATGGTCTTGGCCAGTATATTTCGCCTTACCCTGGCTAACATTGTTCGATAAGTGTGTTTTGCCTGACCAGATGTTAGCCTCATCGTCCCTGTACAGATTGGTAGACGCCGTATATTTGTTTTTCTTTCTGTGAGCGATCGCTGCCCGAGAGGTCTGGCGGGGTCTTTGTGTATGGCAAGGACAAGAATAGCACCACTGCCTCATAGAGAGTATGTCGTAAGATGCGACTAACTGTGGGATATGGCATAACAAGGACCATGGTTAGGTGGTTTATTTAGAGCAGCATAAATGACGCCTAACAGGCTGCGGGTCTACTTTGCTCTAGTGTTTTAGTCTTTTAAAATGAATTCGCACATCGGTTAACCACCCAAAACACAGCCGATAATTGAGCTGCTTAAGCTTTGTCCGCTAGATCGGAAATCCTTCTCCCGGCTATATCCCGCTCATACCAGAGTTGGAACCTGCACGGGGCATCTGCTCCTGTGGAAGTACAGGTCAACTAATAACTAATTAGATCGCTGCACCGCCTACACGCAGCAATGTCAACGTACCTGCAAAGAAACGTCTGACATCAAAAAACGATGATGGTTGTTTTAAACAACGTTCTGTAAATGACATGCACCTGTCATTGATTTACTTGTTATCTTAGTAACAATAGCCGTCCATTGCAAGCGGTGATGACAACAGCAATCATACGTTTTGTGTTGCCGAAGACGGATGTGTCGGACCGGAAGGTGTAGATATCGCAGTCAAGCTTTAAACTAGCGACACAACGCTTTCCGTTCTCCGGACTACATCCTGCTTCTTGCAAAGTCCTGTGGTCGGGGATTGGCAGTGGGAGGTTGAGAACGAACGCAGAAGAAGAAGATATGTTGTGCAGCATCTCACCGGCTAGTCCGTGGGTGGCGGTAACGTCCAATTCTGGCACGGAAACAACTTCCACATATTTAGAATTTAAGGTCAGAATTGGACATGTGAATGTCAGTTGTTTTGTCTTTTCGAATAGTGTTTTTTTAGTGCTTGGGAGGCTCGGATGTTCTCAGTAATGGAGGTGCATCTAATGGTGGTTCGTCGCTATACATTTCGGTCCTGTGCGAGACATTCATATGAGTTTGCATCAATGTTGAAGCGCGTCAGAGATACTTTGTGGGAGTCTTTGAAGTGCTTATTTTGGCCACAAACCAGACGCAGACCCTCTTTCAGCTCACCATACATTAGTTGTTTTGGGATGAGGTTGATTGGCATTCGCACAACGTGGTCGACCCACCTGATCTGGGTCTTCAGCAACAATGTGTGGATCATCGGCATGTTTGCCTCCATGAGGATCTCGAATCCTGGTACCCTACCATGCCATTGTATTTTGAAAACTATGTGAAGGCAGCTTGTGTGGAAGTGGTTTATTATCCTAGCATGCCTGCTGTACACAGTCCGCGACTCACTGGCATACAGAAGAGCGGAAAGCACTACAGCTAGGTAAACTTTGAGTTTTGTATCAAGACTAAGACCACTCCGAATCCAAACGCTGTTGTGCAACCTTTCAAAGACAGCAAGGGTCTTGGAGATTCTGTTACTGACCTCAGAGTCAATAATAGTTTCCTACTATACACGTGACCAAACCACCGCAAGCGAATCTGACGGATGATCGTAACTGAACTAGAAATCGCTGCACTGTCCAATACGTTGTTGTTTGTCACTCTGTCGCTCCATGCCATTCCAAGTATGCGCCCCAGGCATCGAATATGAAATGCATTTATCCTTTGTTTTCCTGTGAAGCGAACAGGGTCTACGTTTCGCTGGAATAGAGCAGGGTACTAATCACACAGCTCCTGTTCACAGCAACCTTTGTGAAGATGGTCAGCATGTTGTTATTCCCCACTCTCTGTCAGAGCCTGGGAAGTGCTGATGAGGCCATTTTGAATCTCTTCTGCGGCACAGTTTCCAGTGAAAGGTTGTCGGTGATGA
The DNA here is from genome assembly GCA_036924085.1 of Ariolimax columbianus. Classification (NCBI taxonomy): domain Eukaryota; kingdom Metazoa; phylum Mollusca; class Gastropoda; order Stylommatophora; family Arionidae; genus Ariolimax; species Ariolimax columbianus. The sequence continues at coordinate 12,694,508 of JAVGWX010000021.1, forward strand.
TAGATCTTCGGTAGTTACAATTACTTACTACCTCCAGGTGTTTATAACTTGGGACAATCCCTGGAGGATCTACACCCTGTGCCATCAATTTCGGCTTGTCTAAGCTGATGGTGAGTCCAAAGAGATCACATGATTATGCTAATCTATTAATGAGGATTTCTAACTCGGCTTATCTGTGCGCGACAGTGGCTGCATCGTCTGCGAAGTACTTATCCCGAATGAATAAGCTTGATCACGTGTACTGAAGAATATACAATACGGAACGCTGGCCATGCCAACCGTAACACATGTAGACCTTCCTCCGCTACAAAGGTGTTTGCGAACATGACCTGAAAGCGTTGGATTATGATGACCTGCAAGTGGATTGAACTTACCAAACACAGACGCGGCTGGAGGCAAGCTTCGTGTGCTGACCTGAAGGAATGTGGAAACCAAGTTGCGCTAAGATGCAGACTCCCAACGTGTGCCGCAAAAGCAAGGGCAATACCTGACAAAGGCTATTTTCTAGCCTGGTCTATTCAAACATTGAAGGTTTCGACCCATTGGTGAGTACGAGATTCCAGAGTTACGATACGCAGATGACACAGTGATACTATAAAGAAGTGCAGAAGGGCTAGAGTAGCTACTTTCAGTCGTTAATTGACATAGTAAAGATCAAAATATGTTCATAAACATAAATAAAACAAAGATAATGACCACCGACAAAACAAAATATCAGCATAAATTTACAGTGGGCGGTGAGGAAATAGATCAGGTCACACATTTTGAATATCTGGGCTCCAGAATTGAAAAAAATGGCGACTGCTCAAAAGAAATCAGACGAAGACTAGCTATGGCAATGCATATACTGAACAGCCTGAAGAAATTATGGCAGGGCACCAACAAAATGATAAAGTAAAAGTCTTGAGAGCCTGTGTTTTTCCTGTGGCAGCTTATGGCTGTGAATCATGGACGATTACCAAAACTTCTAAACAAAGAATCGAATCCTTAAAGTCAAAATGTTACAGAAAGATCCTCAGAATACCCTGGACAGAGAAAAAAAACAAATGCAGACATTCGGCAAGAGTTGAGCAAAGAGGAGAACTGGTTTATCAATTCCATTTTGGCTAGAAAATGCAAATACTTTGGTCACATCAAGAGACACATCGGTCTTGAGAGAACGGTGATGGAAGGTATGGTGCCAGGCAAAAGAGGCAGGGGTAGACCAAGAAGACGATGGCACAAAGATATCCAGGAATGCCTGCGTATGACTGTGGTGGAGGCTGGTGTTTTGGCAAGGGAACGAGTTTCTTTCAGACAGACTGTGATGGGAGCGACGTTCTACAAAGGCCATGCTTCATGATGATGATGATGATGATGGTCTATAACCTCACGATCTGATGTCAGTCATTCTAGTAATTAAAACAGCCATAAAACGTCGGCTACCATGTAACCGCGGGCCCAGCACAGTACATCCTTTTTTGATTTAACAATATTTACTTTCTGCTCCGTACTCGTCCTTACTAGACCGCGTTCTGGGTAAGCATTTCATTACCAATATTGTACAGTTTATTGTCCAGAAAACCGCGAACAATATCCACTTCCCAATTTCAACTGTCAAATGGTTGTTTTACATGCCCATATTGTACACTTTAATGTCCAATGTCACCGGACACTGGTCTCATCAGGGGAAGCTTGAAAAGTGTAACATTCCAAACTTCACGTTTCATGCGTTAGATTCTCGATTCACAAACGCATTCACCTATCAGTTTCAGCGACCCTTTCAAATATAAAAGATTACAGAAAATGACACTTATCTTTCCTTTAGAGATACAAAAATAAGAAAGAAGACATTTACCTTTAATGGATGCTAGGATTACAAAAAAGATCACAAGAAAAATCGAGCAGACGTTCCTCGACCCTCGAGCTAAAGAAATATAAATCTAAATGTTGTTTTTTCGTCTACATAAAAAATCTGAGTGCGAGAAAGGCATGGAACTATCTATAGATTTCCAAGGTTATCCAATCTGCGAAAGTTAGCTGTAGTGAATTACCGGACGATGGTAATGATAGACATTAATTACTGTTAAATAATGAACAGTTCCGTTTTTAAACATATCTTCTACTGCTCTTAAAGATGTAATGCCAAGTTTTGGTTTTGTTTTTTTCCTGAGCAATTTCGGCATCCTTTAGACCAATTCTGGAACAGAGCACTTGTCTGGATTTTATTCCGGAATTAATCAATTGTTGTCAACATGTTCTGTAGGACAACATATCTTCATGTCCCCGGTGTCCCAATCTGATCTCTCTCTCTGTTTTTTGCCCGCTATCTCTATCTTTGTCTCCACCCTATTATCTCTCTTTCTTTTGCTGTGAAGTGGAACGCGCGGCCAAATGGTTTCCATGCCTCCCTGCTGACAGATAGGCAGCGGATCAGACCTCCTGGCAAGTTATTTGTTGGGTTTTCAGTTGAGTGCGAAATAAACAAATATAACCAGCACACGACTTGGCAATAGATGTACCGACACCGAAATCCAAAACAGATGTAATAAAGCAAGTCAAATCATTGGTCATCGATATTACAATGTGGGCACGTGACAATGGATACAAAAAGAACGCTATACAACACGATATTACTTCCCACATTGTGCTATTAGTGCTATAATTGGAAATTAAAAAACAAAGAGGAAATAAATATCGTGACAACAGAAATTAAATGCATGCAACAAGTAATTGAAGTAATAGAAATGCATATAATCAGAAAAGAAGATATTAGGAGACAAGTAATTACAACTCCAGTGATAGACCTCATCAAGAGACAGCAAACCAAATGGTTCGGCCACAAGACACAACAAACACCAGAAAGTATACCTCAGAAAGCGATGTTACACAGATACAATGGATATATTCTAAGGCCGACCACGCTAAAGATGAGCATCAGAAATAACAAAAAGTAGCGAAGGTTCCCTTGAACGAAGCACATACTATGGCCAGGTCAAGGCACCCCTTCCTAATCTGACTCTGAAATGCTCAAGCATGGCAAAAGCGAGACGAAGAAAAAAAGAAGTTGTAGCGAAGCTTTATAAAAACCCCTTAACTACCCCAGCAATTGGAACACAGTCGTACGACAATATTTCGTTTCTTTCTTTGCCCCTTTCTCTCAGGGCCTATATCTATGTGAATTTGTCGTTCTCCCTACCTTTCTGTTCTTCTCTGTCTGTTCTTATTTCGATGTCTCCCATTCTATCTGAGCCTGGTTCATGTTATGACTCTATCCATGTCTTTCTCTCTATTATCTGAACCTGGTTCACGTCTTATTTATATATGTCTCTCTATCGTCTCAACCTGGCTCACATCGGGGTTCTGTGTCTGTCTCTGTATTGTCTGAGTCTGGTTCACGTTATGTTCTATCTAAGTCTGTCTCTCTATTTTCTGAGTCTGGTTTATGTTATGTTATATCTAAGTATGTCTCTCTATTGCCTGAATCTGGTTCACGTTATGTTATATCTAAGTCTGTCTCTCCATTTTCTAAATCTGGTTCACGTAATGACTCTATCCATGTATGTCTCTCTATTGTCTGAGTCTGGTTCACGTTATGTTCTATCTTAGTTGCCTCATTTTTGTCTGAACCTGGTATACGTCATATTTATATTTAATTTGTATGTCTCTCTGTCTCTGTTTTTCTTCTTTTATCCCTGTTTCTCTGTATATGTCTCCCTCTTCCTCTCTCTCTCGCTCTCTCTCTCACTCTCCTGAGTTGTGTTTTGCATTTAATCTACAAACTTACAAATTAACTTTATTTTACAATCTAAATCGTGTTTATCAAATCTTTTTCTACGAATTATACGTTCTGCACATTAACACGTAGAGATAAGAAACATTTGGAGGCCGATTTAGCTACGAAGTAACGCCTATCAAGAAACGAAGGAACGAAACCTCGTATCGATGTGTACCAGAATCACTCAAGTGTCAATCTCCTATGGTCTCAATGTACGAGGGTCATTCATATCAAACCAGAACTTTCCGTTATAGTTCTACCTGGAATGATCTATAGCGTGATGGAACTATTATGATTAGTTAGGGGGACTTGTCTCATATTACTGCTAGGAAGACCACTTGCCATTGGCCAGTCACGTGAGAGATACATGATGGCGGACAGCACTGTTAGTGCTTGCATGGAGCAACGTGTTGTGATGGAGTTTCTTGTGAAAGAAAGCGTGAAACCTGCTGAAATTAACAGAAGACTGCAGTCGCAACACGGTGATGAAACACGCGTCCACAGCAAGACATTAGAATGGTGTAATCGTTTTAGAGAAGGTCGTACATATATGGGTCAGGATTACGATCGCCGTGGCTCTCTACCAACCGCAGGCATTCCAGTGAATATCCAGATTGTGGAACGCCTTGTCCTGTAAAATCGACGCATACCATGTCGCAAAATTGCACAGGAGGTAATGTGAACTGGGCACAATGAATAGTATTATTCATAAACATTTACATTTTCGGAAGGTTAGTGCACGTTGAGTTTGATCTCGAAGGGCGTCCTATTCCAAAATTATTTCCCAAATACTTAAATTCGTTCACCTATTTTATTTTTGTTTCATTCACATGAATATTAAGTGTAGTGAATATGTTTCGGTAAGGAAAATGAACTAATAAACAATCTGGATTGGTAACACGGCCCTCGCTGCAAACATACAAAAACATGAGCTAGAATATTGTGCTTACGCGAGACTTCTTCCACACTGTCATAAATGGTGTCTAATATATAAATATATATATATATATATATATATATATATATATATATATATATATATATATATATATATATTTTCCTAAGATATTAATAACATTCTTCTATCTCTGACTGTGGCTGACGCTACAAAAAATTAAATATAGATTAAATAGGTGCGAATCTGATCGCTGTTTCTATCAGAATGGGAAAGAAGGCCACCGGAGTGTGTAACATAAATGTTGCTCTTTCCATATTTGTGTGTTTCGGTTTCAGTGTTGTCTACATCTATTTCTTGCACTCTCTTTCTCTCTCTCTCTATATCTGTATCTCTCTATTCCCCTTTCTCTCTTCCCCTCTCTCTCTTCATCGCTCTCATTTTATGTCTCTATTTTTCTTTCTTAATGTCTCTCCCTTAGACTCTTTCGTTCTCTATATATTGTGTATGCTTTTTTATTTCCAACTCTCTATCTCACTCTCTCCTTCTCTGTTTCTATCTTTTTCTCGGTTTCTTTTCTCTCTTTTTCTCCGTATATTTCTCTCTTTCACACACTCCCTTTCATCTGTTTGTCTCCTTCTATGTATGTTAATCTCTCTTTCTCGTCATGTTCGTCTCATTCTCCCTCTTTATCCTCCTCTCTATTTATTTATATCTCTTTTTCTCTCTTTCTTGCTTTCCATTTCACCTTTCGTCTCTCTCTTTCTCTCCCTATTTGTTGATCCTTAACTATTTCGCTTTTACTCTCATTTTACTCTTCTCTGTGTCTCTCTATTCTTCCCTCTCTTACTCTATCTCTTTCTCTTTCTTTTCCTTTTTTTCACTGTTATTCTTTTTCTGGCTCTTCTTCTTTTGACCTCTTTCTCCTTCTGTTTCACTTTTATTTTCTTTATTTCACTACATTTCACTCTCTCTCTTGCTTTTTCACTCTCTCTGTCTCTTTTTCAATCTTTTGTTTCTCTCTCTTTCACTCTCTCTCCATCTTTCTCTCTCTCTCATTCATTCTTGCTTTGGTTCTCTTTCTCTTTCTCTCTGTCCCTTTTCCTCTCTCTGTCACTATTTCCCTTTCTCTCCCTCTTTTAGACTCTCTTTCTCTTTCAGTCTATTTCTTTCTCTCTCTTTTTCTCTCATTAGACACACGCACACACACACACACGTATATATATATATATATATATATATATATATATCTACGTATACATTTAGACATGAACAACACAGTGAGGAAGACCATTTATAGACAACTACAAGACAGACGATGATACAGCGGGATTAAGATCAATCTGTATTACAGAGGAAATGGTTTTTTAAAAATTGGAGGGGTTGAAAGTGAATAAATGTCCAGGTCAAGATGGTATTCATCCAAAATTGCTGTATGAAATTAGAAACCAACTAGCAAAACCAATGGCTATATTATGTTCTCAATCACTTACAAAAGGGATTGTTCCACGGGATTGGAAAGATGCAGGAGTGATCCCCTTATTCAAAAAAGGCAAAAAATCGGATCCGGCAAATTATAGACCGGTGAGTTTTACAAGCATAGTCTGTAAATTGTTAGAGTCAATAATCAAAGAAAACATTGTAATGCATTTAGACAAATTTAATCTAATTAGAAATAGTCAGCATGGGTTTACTAGAGGGAGATCATGCTTAACAAATCTATTAGAATTCATGGAGGAGGTTACTAAAATCATAGATAAAGGGGAGCCAGTGGATGTTATTTATCTAGACTTTGCAAAGGCCTTTGATAGAGTACCTCATCAAAGATTATTTCGAAAGTTAAAATCACATGGAATAGGTGGCGAAGTTGCCAAATGGATTGAAAATTGGTTAACGGGAAGAAGGCAGAGGGTGGGCATAAATAAGGAGTACTCTGAGTGGAGTGAAGTGAAAAGTGGTGTGCCACTGGGCTCGGTTTTGGGACCAATTTTGTTCTTGATATATATAAATGATTTGGACATTGATATGAGATCCATGATTGCAAAATTTGCTGATGACACAAAACTATGCAGTAGTGTCTCATCTAAAGCGGAAGTGGATATTTTGATGTCGGATTTAGATAAAATTCGAGAATGGTCTGTAAGCTGGCAAATGGAGTTTAATGTAGATAAATGTACAGTCATCCACATGGGTAGATCCAATATGGAACATAATTACAGAATGGGAGAAAACAATATTAGAAAGATAGATAAGGAAAGGGACCTAGGGGTTATAATAGATCATACAGGAAAGGTGAGTGAGCAAGTTAAGGTAGCAGTTAAAAAGGCAAATGCAATGTTAGGTATGATTAAAAAGAAATATTAAACATAGGAGCAAGGAATTGATCGTCAAACTGTATAAAGCTTTAGTTAGACCTAGATTGGAGTACTGTGTACAGGTGTGGAGTCCTTATCATAGAGGGGACATAAACATGCTAGAAAGAATACAAAAAAGAGCGACAAAGATGATAGTGGGATTCCAGAATTACAGTTATGAGGAACGACTCAGAAAAACCGGCCTACAGTGTCTCGAAGAGAGAAGAATTCGTGGTGACTTAATACAGGTTTATAAGATGATCAGAGGAATCGATAAATTAGACTATAACAAGTTTTTTAAAATACAGCCACCTACAATAACACGAGGGCATAGCTACAAGCTGATTAAAGAGAGGTCCAGGTTAGATATTAGGAAATATTGTTTTAGTCAGAGAGTGGTGTCTGCTTGGAATGCATTGCCAGGGGAGGTAGTGGAGGCAGGGACAGTTAATGCATTTAAGAATAAACTGGATGCGCATAGATTTTAGAGCAAGGTGATGTAAATGTAACTGGTTGTATACAGACTCTGCAGGGTCTTCTAAACCAGTATAAAGATGTTAAGTTAAGTTAAGATGAGCCCTGGCAAAGTAAAAAGAGGACATACAGTAAAGAATGAGAACGCTCAGGAAGTTTTGAATATCTCGACTCGACTATAAGCTACAATGGGGATGGTCAAAACAAAATAAAGAGAAGAATAGACATGTCACCTGGGAGATTAACTGAAATACAAAATGTAAACGAACGTGTTGAAAAACACTAACATAATTACGTAAATTAAAAAGGCCCTGAGGGTTTAGATCTTCCGACCACAGCGGACGGATGCGAGATAATCATCCTACGGACCATACTCAAAAAGATTGAATTCTTCGAGCCAAAATGCTGCAAGAGGGTACTCAAAATATCATGGATAGCGAACAAGAACAATTCAGAAATCCTATAAGAGCTCGATGTAGAGGGAAAACAGGCTAGTAAACATCATTACCTCTAAGAAATGAACATACATTTAACACATCAAACGTCACAATGGCCTAGGAATAACGGTAAGAAGCAGAGACAGAAAGAGGAGAGGATGGACAAGGTGCATTACAGATGCTCTGCGGTTGACAGTGACCGAGACAAATGCTGGCAAGAGGTACTGTGTCTTAAAGATCGGCTGATATGAAAGTCGGGTTATGTAAAGTTCATGCTATATGATGATTACTATAAATACACACACACACACACACACACACACACACATATATATATATATATATATATATATATATATATATATATATATATATATAAACAATATAGATGTGTACATCAACACGTGTATGTGTATGCGTGTATTAATTTCAAGGGGTATATGTCTATGTGAATGCATATGTTTATACATAGGAAGAAACGAATGTGTACCTGTTAATATGTACATGTATACTGAATTCTTAATTGCGTACATACCTATATGTATATTTATATATGTGTGTCTTTGTGTAAAATGGTGCCTATTGGAATGCACGTATTTCTGATTATATTTCAATAATCTTTAGCTACCTGAGTGGTCTACTGGAGTCTTTGTGTATAACAAGGACAAGAATATCACCACTGCCTCAGTTAGAGCATGTCGAAAGAGGCAACTAACTGTGTGAAATGGCATAACACCAGCCATGGTTAGCAGGTTTGTTTAGAGCAGCTTAGATGGCGCCGTAACTGGCTGCGAGTCTACATTTCTCTACTGTTTTGGATCATTATGCATGCCGCCAGATCACGGATTTGCCTGGAATTCACACTAGTCGACGACTTTCACTTGTGTTCACGGATACGTGGAGTTGTTTTCCGTCTGGACTTGTTATTTCGTTCTTTTTTGTGATTTCTTCCATCCGTTTATCCTGGTCTGGACGCCGGCTGAAGGGCGCTACGCTTAAACTAGTTATACCTGTGTCGTAGCTCATGGGTTAGTTCTGCCGGTTCACCTTCACGAATATGGCGTGTGGGAATTTTAGATGCTACTATGATGAACTGAATACAGCTGGGGAGAGATGCCAGACTCACTCACACGCTGAGTGTTGTCCATACGACTTCTTGTGATTATCGAAAAGGCACGACAAACTGCGTTAGATGCCTTTCCACCTTTCTACCCTGCGGGTTACATGTTTACAGAAAGGCTTCGGTGGTAACCCTGAGACAAAATCTGCATCCTATGCTATCTCCAGTCGTCTCGATGAATGTCTTGCCACTGGCAAAAGGTAGCTTAGGCTCTGTGAGTGAGGTTGACAAAAGGCGCAGTTTCTTCCTCACTTTAATCCAAATCTCCGCGCAAGTCACCCATTTCAGCGGACACAGCAAGAGATACGACTGTCCACACGGCTGAACAAAGAGAGTGGTCTTCATCACTTGTAATGGAAAAAAAACTATCACAGATGGCGCCTAACAGTCTGTCGGTCTACTTTGCTCTAGTGTTTGAGTTTATTAAGATGGACTTGCACATCGGTTAACCGCCTAACGCAGCAGAGTATTGAGCTGCTCAAGCCTAGCCCACTAATCAGGGAAACCCTTCTCCCGGCTATATCCAGTTCATACCAGAGCTGGGACCTGCACAGGGGCATCTTCCCCTGTAGAAGTACAGGTCGACTAAGAACTAAGAACTAAGAATAATCTTCAGCCAGCGTACATTGTTTTTATCGCATCGCCCACCACCCTCACCTCCCTTCTCCCCTCTCTTCGCCATTCCACCCGAACCCCACACCAATCCTGTTACAAAACCTTTGTCACGCATCCTTGCCCTATTATCATATCCTTTCCTATGGATATTTACGAACCGATTAATAGTTTAAATAGCAATGCGTCGTATTGGTTTTTTGATTCTTTAGATGTTTTCAATTATTTTTTTTTTTTTTTTTTAGCTGACGGAAAGAAACCTTTCGGTCGTAACTTATCTCCCTTTTTTTCTTTGCTGCTGTACTTGTTGCGTGTCCGAGATATAAGTAGATAATTATACTATCATCATTCGATCTATCTATATATCAATTCGTCCGTCTGTATGTACGACTTCCTGTATGCAGCATGTGTATGTATATATGTATGTATGTATGTATGTACATATGTATGTATGTTATTTATAGAGGATCAAAATGTGAGGTGTTGTCAAGATTAGTACAAACAATAGTTGCGTTCATAAGTCTTAACACAATCTGGTAGGACAAACGATTCGCGTTATGCATGAAGATCAGAATAATGCGTGCATTGGTCATGCGAATTCTCATATATTCTTGTGAGACATGAACAAATACAGCTCACCTGCAACGGAGGATGCATGTCTAGGAGATGGGTTGTATCTGAAGACTTCTAAATGTCGCATTCAAAGACCGAGTTACAAATGAGATATGACAGACTAGACAGATCTACAACAACAGAATAATTGTTTGAAGATTTCTTGGCAACTGAGAAAAGAGCGAAACTCAATTAGTACTGCCACCTATCGATATCAAACGGTCTGGCAAATATGATTGGGCACGGACAGGTGCAAGGCGGAAGACGAATAGGTCGTCCCAAAAGATGTGGGAGAACAACATAAAAGAATTGACCAATCTCCGACAAGAGGAGGCACAGTGACAGAGAGGGGTGGAATGGAGGTGTCTTCATTAGTGCCCTAACGCATCACCGGTTATGGATTCCTTGACCTGTCTGTGAGTGCTTTCAATATTTTTAGTTATCCCATGCGTACCCTTACACCGAGTGCCTTTCATTTTACCCTCTAGCTGACTAACCTTGCGTGTCATCCATACATTTGTAAATAGATATACCTATCTGACTCTATTCTTGGCTGACATGAGCGGTATGCTCGTTAACTCTAACATTAACATATCTGCTTATGAATGCAATATACCCCTCAAATAGATCGTTTAAGATTACAGAAACTAGCGTTACCTTGCCCACTTATCAAGAATTATGATTTTGCATAATGAGACGGGCCTTGGTTAAAAGACATAATTGTGATTCGAACATTTTATAATGAGTCTGAGTTATTTTGCTAAATCCTGCTTGTTCATCTTGGAATTTAAGAATCCAATGATTGATCTCCACTTTATTTTTTATAATAGTTGCCCATTACATGGGAAAATGGCGACAGCATCAGAGTTGTTCTGTAAGATGTGTTCTCACGTTGTATGAAGACAAATCCTGGCACGGCAAACGTTGCTGCACAATGTGCACTCATATGAGGTTGGACTGTAGAGTCGTCGTGAGCTCTGCTATTTCAGACGATGCGCTTCTCTGAGCATCAACGATGTACTTTCGCTCTGCAATCTGAGTACCTCTGGTAATATTAAGACGCCAGATGGAACGGTTCTGTGCAAGCAACTCGCAGGAGGGAATATCAATGTGGAAGCTTTGCAGAGACACTTTCAATGAGCATCTGTAGAGCTTCTTCTGTTTCCGTAATGGCCCCTGCCTGAAATGACTTCATGGAGAGCCCAGCGTGCATACGAAGAGCATGTTCCGTCCATGACGTCTGGGCGTTCTGCAGAAGCGCATGCTCCGTGTGGTGCATTTCAAATGGCTTTGTATCCTCTCGCACTGATCTGAATCGAGTGTTCTTGGGTCTCCCCAAACGTATCTTCTCAAGCGGCTCACCATCATTTCTGTGACATCTTTAACGAGGGCAGTCGTCGCGTCCTTCAGTAGAAATGGCTGCGGTATGAATTGAGCGCAGATTGGAAGACCATGTACTGTAAGGGCTCAAACTTCCAGTCCTCAAACGTTGAGTCATCAAACTTTCAGGCTTTGATGTTTCATGCTTCAAATTTTCAGTCAGGCTTCAAATGTTCAGGTCTTCATGTTTCAGGTCTCTACATTTTCGACTTCAAAATCGCAGGCTTCACATATTCAGAAATGTGTGCATGTGTTTGTTCACCTTGCTTCCTCAAGAAAAGTCGTTGTACTGTCTGCATTTTTGCGCTTTACGTCTCACTTCATCTGACTTAGAACACTTTAACACATTTTTTTTAGAAATTGGTTTACTTCTTATAGAGACACTACCTTGCCGAATCCGAACATATGCCATTGTTGGTTATGAGTTGTGTCCCTAACACCTTCGTTAGATAGCTCCCCCCCCCCCCCCAATTCCCCCGCCAATCTCCATCTTTCTTCATCGATAACAACCGCCGTGTCATTCGTGGCATAGATCACCATATTCTCCCTTGAGCTGTCATCCCTGTTTCTCTCGGGTTCGGTTTTGGCACCGAAGTTCGTTTTGACAGTCTCTTCTACGTGTGTTTCTTTATCTACCTCTATTACTCTTTCTCAGCGGGTCCCATGTCCAGGCCTGTCTAGTCAACGTTTGAAGGTGATTTCCGTAGCGGGTGTCCCATCCAATCCCATATCCTACGTTCAACCTGCTGCCTCACTGCTTGTTTTTAATATCATTTCCCAAAGGTATTCATTCCTCACCAAGTCTTACAAGTCACGATCTTCCATAGAAATGTGTTGACGATTGACTGGAGTTTGTTTTCTTTTTTTTTTTTTTTTTTTCGTTCGCCTTGTTGCTCGTATCCCCAAGGCGATGTGCGTTGCACTGTTGTTTTTATTTTGCGCCTGTAGGCCCAGTGCATCCGACTTCAGCATGCATTTTATGTAAGGGTATGCTTCCACCTGCATTTTCTAAGGGTTTGCTTCCCCGCGGTAACGGCCGGTGCTGTGATGGGGATCGAACTCAGCCCCTTCCGGTTGTGAGCCGTGCCATTTAACCACTAGGCCACGCCGTCCCCTCGACTGGAGTTTGATCTGCATTGCCATTGTAGATCTCAAAAGTGTATGCCTCGTACTAGAGTACTGACTTGCCATTAGAATGAAATAATCTGAACTAGGTATTAGTCTTCATGTCCATTAATTGCCATATTATATTCAGTAACAGTAACGCTGTGCTTGACTTTTCAATGTTAACCATTCGCAGATCCCCACCCTCATGTATATGTGTGTGTGTGTGTGTGCATGTGTGTATGGGTGTATGTATGTGCGTGTGTGTATGGGTATCTGTGGGTGTATGTGAGTGTCTGAGTGGGTGTGTATGTGTGTGGGTGTGTGTCGGTGTGCGTGATAGTGTGCGGGTTTGTATGTGTATAGGTGTCTGTTGGTGTGTGCGGATGTGTGTGTGGGCATGTGTGTGGGTATGTCTGGTAGCGTGTGGGTATGTATATGTGCAGGTGGGTGTGTGTATGTGTGTATGTATGTGTGTGCATGGTTGTGTGTGGGTGTGGATGTGTGTGGGTATGAGTGTGTATTGGTGTGTGTGGGTATGGGTGTCTGTTGGTGTGGGTGTTGGTGTGTGTGGGTGTGTGTGTGTGTGTGTGTGTGGGTGTGTATATCGGTATAACTTAACTTAACGTCGTTATACTGGCTTAGAAGACTCTACAGAGTCTGTATACAACCAGTTAATGTATGCGTGTGGGTGTGGGTGAGTGTGTGTTTGTGCAGGTGAATGTGTGTATCGGTTGGTGTGTGTAGGTGTGTTTTGTTGGTGAGTCTGTGGGTATGTATGTGTATGCATGTTTGTATGTATATATGTATGTATGTAAGTATGTATGTGTGTGTATGTATATATGTATGTATGTATGTATGTGTGTATGTATATATATATGTATGTATATATATACATACATACATATATACATACACACATACATACATACATACATATATACATACAAACATGCATACACATACATACTTACATACAAACATGCATACTTACATACATACATATATACATACAAACATGCATACACATACATACTTACATACAAACATGCATATACAGAGATAAAGAGAATGAGAGAGCAAGCGAGAGATATTACTGGATTACAGGACAACCCGTTCCTCAGCGGCGGTTACGCCGCTGTTGGTCCCAACTTATCTTCCATCGTCTTCTTTACGCATAATTTATACATCTAACATATCAGGTTTCAGATGAATACGTCTTTCTATGAATGTTCTTAATGGCTCTGGAGGTTTATATCCATGTAGCTAATGTATCAGATTCCAGATAAGCCTTGTTTATCTGGATACTTATTGATTGTTTTGGAATACCTGTTAGCGTGAAAAGTTCATCTAGGTACAATTTCTACTACTGGTATCGTAGGTGATTTTCAAAATATTGGTATTCTGTTCTGGGAATGATTAATGTGGAAACCTTTGGTCTTGTCTTATAACTATATTGTTATCTTGGCTTTGCTTCATTCGTTCACAATCTACCGTTACCTTATTTTTGTTCAAAATTATTTCAGTGATTAGGCTTGGCTTGGCTTGGTTCGTTCATTCTCAATCTCCCACTACCAAAAACTGAAAGGGCTTAAGTAGCAGAATGTAGTCTAGAGAGCGAAATGCGTTGTGTCGTAGTTTACAGCTTGACTGCGATATTTGCACCTTTCGGCCCAACACATCTGACTTCAGCAAGCGTTATTTGAGTACCGGGTTAGCATTCTCTCTTCGATCCCTTCTCCTGTGCTAGTCTGCCCTGCTGCAGCCTGTTATCCAGGATCACCGCGTGGAGGTGTAGAAGGGTCTTGGCAGCTTTGCTTCGCTGGGCCTGACACTAGCGGTCAGCTATGGGTCGCTGACCGCTGCAGCTCATGCGCTGCTCAGCATCTTGATCCCAGTGATTTGCTCACGAGGATGGCATTATGTTTTCTCTACATCTTCTATTATTCTTGTGCAGTCTTTGAGTTGTGTTATTCTTTATGGTCTTGTCATTTGTCGTTAATATAAGAGAGGGCGTTAGCCACGTTTTGTACAGGTTATTAATAGTTTTCTTGATTCACGTCTTTCTCTTTAGTTTTTTAATTCTATATTTCCTGTTGAGTGGGTCTCAAATTGTTTGAAAGGGGGGTCATTTTCAGTTTTGGTCTTTGGTCTCTAGTGGAACTGATAATGAAAGTCATGGTCAGGTAAAATATACTGGAACGCCAATGATAGTCATGGTTAGGTAAAATATAGTGGACGGCCAATGATGGTCAGGTTCAGGTAAAATATACTGGACGGCCAATGATGGTCAGGTTCAGGTAAAATATACTGGGCGGACAATGATGGTCAGGTTCAGGTAAAATATACTGGACGGCCAATCATGGTCAGGTTCAGGTAAAATATACTGGGCGGACAATGATGGTTAGGTTCAGGTAAAATATACTGGACGGCCAATGGTAGTCATGGTCAGGTAAAATATACTGGACGGACAATGATGGTCGTGGTCAGGTAAAATATACTGGACGGCCAATGATGGTCAGGTTCAGGTAAAATATACTGGACGGACAATGATGGTTGTGGTCAGGTAAAATATACTGGACGGATAATGATGGTTGTGGTCAGGTAAAATATACTGGACGGACAATGATGGTTGTGGTCAGGTAAAATATACTGGACGGATAATGATGGTTGTGGTCAGGTAAAATATACTGGACGGCCAATGATGGTCAGGTTCAAATAAAATATACTGGACGGACAATGATGGTTGTGGTCAGGTAAAATAAACTGGACGGACAATGATGGTTGTGGTCAGGTAAAATATACTGGACGGACAATGATGGTTGTGGTCAGGTAAAATATACTGGACGGACAATGATGGTTGTGGTCAGGTAAAATATACTGGACGGACAATGATGGTTGGGGTCAGGTAAAATATACTGGACGGATAATGATGGTTGTGGTCAGGTAAAATATACTGGACGGCCAATGATGGTCAGGTTCAGGTAAAATATACTGGACGGACAATGATGGTTGTGGTCAGGTAAAATATACTGGACGGACAATGATGGTTGTGGTCAGGTAAAATATACTGGACGGACAATGATGGTTGTGGTCAGGTAAAATATATTGGACGGACAATGATGATTGTGGTCAGGTAAAATGTACTAGATGGACAATGTTAGTCGGGGTTCAGGTAAAATATACTGGACCGATAATGCTATTCAGGGTCATGTAATATATACCGGATGGACAATGTTATTCAGGGTCAGGTAAAATATACTCGACGGACAATGTTAGTCATGGTCAGGTAAAAAAATACTGACCATGACGGCCACCTCACTTTTCTCAGAAAACGCTGGGTTTTCACGGAAACTGGCTAACGAGATGGAGAATCGACGTGATCCTGGGAACAGTTAACGTTACAACAATTCGTGTTTAAATCGGATGTACTGGACTGCAATGCACACAAGCAAAGTACAATCCACTCTGTTATAGAAAAATATACGATCATCGAGAAAAAAAAACATCGAGCGAATAAAACAGCATCTCTGCAATTTAAGTGTGTATTTTGGGAATTAAATATATGTAGTTATTGCCAGAAATCTGCGTGGTGGGGTGTAATTGTACCGTCTTCCAGCCAGATGTCTATGATTTTCTAATCCCGTCTGGTCTGTTCGCGTAACTCGTCAGCAGTCTTGTGAAGGAGCAAGCTTCTATCGTGGGTCATCTGTTTGTCTTGTATTTTTAATCCATATCTCTTTAAACAAAAAAACTTTGATAATGGTAGTTTTATAACTGACACTGTCATTGTGAGTAGCGCCTTGGAAACGTCGTTGTACCAGATCTCCGCTTTTTGTAAGGTTGAGGTTTGTGGTTTCGCTTTTCACTGGCCTATCTTCTTTAAACAGTTAACCATATTTTCTTTTACAGCCAGGAAGTTTGGAACGTCTCAAATTCTGTTAAATAAACTGATACCTTTACTGACAGATGCTTGAAGTTGGTGTATGCTCGCTAAATCTATCAACACATACCCTTGTAGCTTACTTCGGCATCGGTTCTGGAGGTAGCGGGTTCATATCACGGCGGAGATCGATTTTTTTCACGGGGACTTGCTGGTACTTCTCCAATCTCTGAGCAATAGAGATCTGACGTCCGTATGCAGTGTCGCGCACCTTAAAAATCACTCGGCAGTTGGAAATCTAAAAAAGTACGCTTAACGGCCCCTGCGTGGACACAATTCAAAATATGTTTAAAATTCGTCCAATCAATTACAGGATCCTGGCCTGTGCTACGAAGCTCGTGCATTGTGCTGAGATTCTCAAATAAAACATGGAAATGAACAGAGCACTTATGGATTAATATGTGCGCAATGACGTTGATTCTTTGAATTATTGTTCGTTAATGCCCAAATTAAGTAAGTGTATTCTTTTTTCGAAAGTTGGAATCAAGTTTGCAGATCAAGACATCTGGTTTCAGATGAAGACATCCGGTCTCAGATGAAGACATCCGGTTTTAGATCAAGACATCCAGTTTCAGATGCAGACATCCGGTTTGCAGTTCAAGACATCCGGTTTCAGATGAAGACATCCAGTTTCAGATGAAGACATCCAGTTTTAGATCAAGACATCCAGTTTCAGATGAAGACATCCGGTTTGCAGATGAAAACATCCATTTGCAGATGAAGACATCCTGTTTCAGATCAAGACATTTGATTTCAGACCAAGACATCCGGTTTCAGATAAAGACTCACGAATTAAGATGAAGACATCCGGTTTCAGATGAAGACATCTGGTTTTAGATCAAAACATCCGGTTTCAGATTAAGACATCCGGTTTCAGATCAAGACATCCGGTTTCAGATCAAGACATCCGGTTTCAGATGAAGACATCCGAATTCCGATAAAGACATCTGGTTTCAGATCAAGACATCCAGTTTCAGATCAAGACATCCGGTTTCAGACCAGTACGTAAGGTTTCATATCCAGACATCCGGTTTCAGATCTGTACGTATGGTTTCATATCAAGACATCTGCTTTCTGCTTTCATATTAAGACATCCGGTTTCAGATTAACCTATCGAGTTTCACCTTGTTTTTTTTAACAAGATTTGTCTACTCAGGGCGATTCATTTTCTCCTTGCCAGACTATACTAGTACCACCTATTTCCAGGGCACCACCTGGAGACAGAACAGGATCTTATCCAGCTGTTGTTCGTCGATCCTGATTCAAGCAGCCAGCTTTAAGTCGCTGACTGCTCTCAGCTCATCTACTGTGCTGCATCTTTGCCCCTATCCCCACCCAGCCCTAAAGTGTAAATGTGCACATTAATAAGCATGGATACGATTTTCGTGGACACATTATGTATACAAAAGAACAAACACAACTCTATAGGCACAACAATCAATCACAGGGACAATTACAAAATAACTGTGTTTGCTGTCACTGTGGTTTCTAATCGATAGTGTATCTGAGTTGATTGCTCTTAAAGGATCTCTCTGTGGCCGGTTTTCTGTTGGTTGGGTTAAATTTAGGACGCACCGAACACGTTGGAAGTGGGTTCTCTACACTGTAGTGCGATAAACGCTCTAAATAAGCCTACACTAAGGGGATCACAAAGTCGACACCTTCTCGCTTGCCAGGATGCTGTAGTAGAGATACATTTCGTAGAAGAGATATTTGGTTTTTGGCGGTGTGTTTCAACTGAACTTTGATGAGCATTATCACCGGGTCAAGATGCAAGCCTCAGGGCGGACATACGAGAGAAGGTCTCAAGCTCACTTTAGAGTTAAGTGAAACATACTGACCAAGACCTCCATCTCGCTTTAGGGATAAGTGAAACATACTGACCAAGACCTCCATTTCGCTTTCTGGTTAAATGAAACATACTGACAAAGACCTCCATCTCGCTTTAGGGTCAAGTGAAACATACTGACCAAGACCTCCATCTCGCTTTAGGGTCAAGTGAAACATACTGACCAAAACCTTCTTTTCGCTTTAGGGTTAAGTGAAACATACTGACCAAGACCACATTCCACGCAAAAGAAGTGAACATTTCTGACCAAGCCTTCACCTCACGTTACGGTCAAGTGAAACATACTGGCCAATACCTCTTTATCACGTCTATGTCAAGTGAAACATACTGGCCACGACCTCTTTATCACGTCTATGTCAAGTGAAACATACTAGCAAAGACCTCTATTTTGACGTCTGGGTCAAGTAAAACATATTGACTAAGTCCCCCACTTCACGTCGGTCCTTTTTATTTATTTGTCACGGTGACTAGCCAATGGCATGTAATAGGAAACAAGTGCCCTCAACTAATTACAGTAGTTCCATCACGTTATAACCCATTCAGGTAGAATTGGAACCAAACATCCCGTCATTATATGATTTAAACAACTATCGAATATATATATATATATATATCGAACAGAAAATATATATTAGAAAAGCCACAGTAGCATGCTACACCAGAAACGTTAGAATTAGTTAATACAGAACGAGTGGCGCCGAGCAGTACAGTAAAAGCAGCAACAAGTAAACAATTTATTGATAGGTAATTCATGAACCAATTTTAACAAAAAATTGCTCTTCTCAAATTTCAGAATGTATGCCAGAGAGTCATTTATAGTTTTCCCACTGGAGACCTACGTGTTGGGAAATTACAGTCTTCTGTCGTGGATTACTCTTCTGAAGAATATGGCGAAGGTAACAGCTTAGGACCGTAAGAGGAAACACAAGATGAATGATGCCTTGTTACTATCTGGCGTCGATCGGTCAAACATCTCCACCAGCATTAACAGTAGTCATCGCCGACGACATCGCCATCAACCAAACATCAGCAGTAAAAGTAAAATAGGCCCATTTTTGAATTCTGATTATGAGAGCTATTTAGATTCAGAAAAGGTTCGTGGTTTTCAAGAACATCAGAAGACGTCTGTGTCTTTACATGATACGGGATCGTACTCTGGCTTATTAGATGCAGATCACACAACGATTACAACCGCATCATCTTCGAACGAAACGACATCATCATCAATTTATAACTCACGGATTAACAATGCTAACGGGACGCTTACTTTCCAAAAGGAGTTCCAGAACAGTAGTACCAACTATGATACCATCCACGGCAGTGGAATCAAACTCCCTCACTACAGCTATTATGATATCAGTGGGTACAGAGATGACAACAGCAACAATAGTTCTGATTATCAACAAAATGAAATCGCTCCTTTTAACACGGACGAGGACTCTATGGCGCCACATTTTGACGCCGAGTTCTTCCCTGAAAAATTGTCTCCTTTTCAATCAGAAGACAACATAACTGAATCAAGACTGTCAGACATCCATCTTGTTCCTTTCTCGTTCAATACATGGGGATCATCGCCAGAAGATGGTAGCAGCCCTCGTCATCCCCATTTTATTAACAACACTCAAGAATCGTTGAACCACAATCCATTTTTCAATAAAAATACCACAAATAGTGGATTTTCACAGAACGGGATAATTAATGACTACGACTACGTCATTCCTCCATTAAACTTGTCTGCAGTCCTGGACTATGACCTCAACTCTTCGACGACACACAATGCAGGATCTTCACATGACCTCTATACCTGGAGTATTCTGATTATGGCCCCTCTGGTTATTTTTGGCATAACCGGGAATACCCTTGTCATTCTGGCGATATCATTGGAGAAAAGACTACAGAATGTAACGAACTACTTTCTTCTGTCCTTGGCGGTTACTGATTTGTTGGTATCTCTGATTGTGATGCCTTTCTCTATCATCAACGTTTTAACAGGTGAGTATTCAGCGTTTGTTTATTCATGTTTCTACAACGAGATAACTGACATAAGAATTAGATCACATTTGGTCTTGTATAATTTATGTTAAATTATCTGATCATATCATAGCATGATCTGTAACTGAGGCTAACTCGAGCTGGAATATAATTGTTGCTGTCCTCTGCGAGAGATGGTTGTGCATTTTAGTTAAAATAATGCATAATTATAATAATTATTGCCCATTGCAAGCGATGATGGCCACAGCACCAGACTGATTAGTCTTAATAAATATTGGATTATAGACAGGAAGTGAATGCGCTGGTCATCAATCTCACTCTCACGTCCCGAGTTACTTTGGATCAGTGGCAAGACTATTGGTCGAGATGACTGGAGATTACTCAGGATGCAGGTACTCTGGTTTTACTTCTCGTGATCCGTGAATCGCTATACAATTGTGGGATTCGATCGTCCACCGTTTCCGTTCATCGCTATGGGAGGCGCGTGTCTTAAACTCTTGACTACGAATCAAGACACTAACCTTTAAATCGGTGTGAACTTCTCCCATCTATTTTTCACCTTCCTATTGCCTTGATTGTAGGACTCCTCCGTCTGATCCCAGAACCACGTCTCCAGATCAGTAATCAACCTCAACATCAGACATACGATGTTCATGAAGCGGGTTCTCAATGTTTTGGAAAATGGAAGAGTCACTAGGTGTCACGTATAGTAAATATGCTGCATTGGGCAGGATTCCATACATACACGGTTTGTCTTTGGTTCATACATAGAGAAGGACTAAAGTTACACCAATTTCTAGATATGTGTTTCGACTCTTTTATACTAAAACCATTTTCGACAATCCCTTGTATTCCTTTACCTCTTGGTCACGCCATGACGTAGCTGAGACTAATAATAGCCTACTTTAGCTACAGGCCATCTGACTCAAGGGAAAGTCTGTTTTAAAAGGCGCATTACTAGGCCGACTAAATAACATAACTTGTATTGTGCTAGAAGACGGCGTTGGCTAGTGGTTAAGTGGCACGGCTCACAACCTGATAGTGCTGGGTTTTCTCCCCAATCATAGCACCGACTGTTACCCCAAGGATGCAAACCTTTAGAAAATGCAAAAGGAAACAGACCCTTACACAAAATGCATGCCAATGTCGGATGCACTGGGCGAAAAAAGCGCGAAATAAAAACATAGTGCAAGGCATACCGTTTTGTGGAACAGAGAAATAAGGCAAACTCAAAAGAAAATAGAAGTAATAACTCCACCATATCACGCTGTGCATGTCGTAAAGGGCGACACGTTACGAGAAAGAGAAGCTGATGGCGGCACTCTATTAAGATGCCAGACCATATCTTTGGACATATTTTTAACACTTGGGGTGGATCCGATCCATGTAAGAGAGTTTATATTTCTGAATTTGGCCGTTTTGTAGACGCAGACGGATATTCACATACATCTCATTCCGCAGGGAGAGATTTTGATCTCGTGTGCATTACACATGGCCCATGTCTGGCTACCCCAGCTCCTGCAGACCCGAGTAGAACCGCGATGGTTCGGTCATTTCTACAGAATGGGAGAAGTGCGGTGTGACAGGTCATGGGAGCCAATGATGCTGTTCTCCAGGGCGACCCACTGATTTCTGGAAGAACAACATTCGGTATTATCTGAACGACCAAGGACTGGAGTAGAACTATACCAAAAGAATGTTTGCCGATAAATCGGCCTGGTATTTCCTTCAATGTTCTACACCCTGTGTAGAAAGGAATAAACAAAGGGAAGTGAAGTGAAAATCCTGTAGAAAAAAGATGCATTAATATTTGGGTGAGTGTCGTTTTTTCCCAAATGTATTCCTAGATCCTCTTCCTAGGAAGGAACGAATATGGTGAATCTCGTACGCATATCACAAAGGCGACTAAATACAGTTGTATATGAGGCTAACAACCTCATTATGTAACATATACTGCTACAGAAGCAACCATTACAACTGCACACAAAATGCATTGGTATTGGCTTCGTAATATAGGTCAAATGCAGTGGTAACCCTATTTTCAAAATGGAGTGACAAAAGGACAAGAAGTACGGTCATACAATGCTAGCATACAGAAAAACAAAATGTCATAGATGTTACATCTACAACAACACGTGCATGCATTGATTCAAGCGCCCAGTGAAGAACGTAACTATTATGGTAGTCGTCTACTCCAGCTTTCGTGGTGGCCTTATAATCAAACTAGAGACTGTTTGGCCTAAGGATGAAACTCGCTCGGCCTTCACAATCCCAACGTGCCGGGCTCGATTCCCACTTGTGTCCACTGGGTTTTTTTTTATCGGGCAAATGCTCCTCTACGAACGGAAAGTAATGGCAACCTACCGTACTGTACACTTGACAAGAAACTTATAACAGCCAAATAGGTGGATGTTGTAAGAAGCTACTTTTTGTAAAAGACATGCTACTTATTATAATTAAGCTGGAATGAAAATAATATATAAGGCTGATGAAATGCCCCGGGATATTTGTGTGTCTATGCCACATCAAATAGTAATGCTTTTATTGTTCATTTTACGTCGTCGGAACCGGGTACCTTGTTTTATGAACTTGTTTTGATGCCTACTTGACTCCGATGTAGTGGAATTTATGGTTCTTTTCTCTCGCTTCAAAATCGTTTGTATATTACGTTTCATACACTTTTTACAAGTCTGTGCATACCTTCATAATTTTCAGCCCGTTTTATATCCACAAATATATTTAGTTCAGATTCCTTTCAAACTGTGTGCCATTTCATTCCTCTGCAGACAATAATTCCTCTCCACACGAGTTATATGCCACAAACATATATAAAGATAAATAATGTATCCATATTATATATATATATATATATATATATATATATATATATATATATATATATATATATATATATATATATATATATATATATGCATAGAACTAGTAAAACAATTAACCTGTTATAAACAAAAACATACAATAATTGTTATCAAGAATAATTTATTTAACAAAGAAATGCTCTCATAAAGGTCATGTTTGTGATGTGACGTTATCTCGCTGACAAATGGTCTTCATCACAAACACCATAGGGGTCTAGTGCGCTGAAGGGTCAGAATAATGCATGCTTACATAGGATAAGCGAATGTTTTGTGAACTGTATCATTGGTTTTAAAGACTAGGGATAGATCCTGCTATATATTGTTGCAACAACTAATTCAATGAAGTGGTTGGCAGGTCTAGCAGTATAGCAGTATAGATTGTATGAACAGCGTGCAGTGGTCGCTACAGGTTTTCGAGGAATAGAGACAAGATATGGAAGATGTATATATTCTAGACAGCATTGAATAAATCATGCATAATAACCAATCGTTAGCCGAAGCAGCGAAGTGGTTAGCTTACTGATTTTCAATGTAAGCGTTCGGGGTCCACCATGGTCTACTTCAGACAGGCTGACGTATCGAAAAAATCCCATGAAACATCACTTTCTATCGCCGACTAAATAATGGAACTCATATTGTGACAAGGTTTGAAATCAATTCATGCTGCACACAGAGAAATCAAACAAATTCACGGTACAAAACACAACAAATCACTGTTGAGAGTGATTTTTTCACAAAATCCTCCTCTGAAACCAACTGCATGTCCATTTTTGTTGCCAGAACACCTTATTATAGGTGCACTGATACTTGATACACATGCACGTTCCGTTATTTAGTCCGCCGTGGAATGTGACGTTTCAAAGAAATTTGTCATGAGTCAGAAGGTCAACAGTAAACTGTTGGTCCACCCATCCTCAACATGTATGTGCGAGTGATCTGGGACATTAATATGGCTGCCGTAATGTTGACCACTTGACTCCTACTGTGCCTTTGGTCAATCAAAATATGGGCCTATCACCGTATTTTCAAATGTGACAAAGGCTTGTTAAGGGGATATTTACTGTATATTGCCAGTCAACCAATCATCACTTGTTGCGCTTCCATCTGAGCATATGAATTCAATAATGCACACGACAAGTTTTTATGTCTATCCCCAAATGCTCCAGTTCAGACCATTTCATCCTTGACCTGCAGCAGTTGCTGGTTAATCTGTTCCCGGCTTATTTAATGGTTTTTCCCCTACACCAAGTACCAATGAGACACCAAGACAGAGAATGTCTGGTAATACTATCGTTTGATTCCATCGTAATATGGCCGATTAAGCTCCGGTGTCTTCTCCAAACATCTGGATTTATCGGAGTCTGTCATCAAAATGTTTTCATTTGTCATGTTATCATAGCTTTAAAGTATCTCTATACATCGCATCATTCCTTTATTAACGTGTGCAGATTCACTCGGTGTTAATTCTGTTGATGTCTACGTCTCAGACTCATACAGAAGAATTACTTTAACATTTCCGTTGACATTTTCGTTTGTGTGTGTGGGATGTAATCTTCCAGAACTAAAAACTCCTCTCCCCGATTGTATTCTAAAGCAAATATAAATGAACAAATGAAAATTTCCATACATGGTACACGACATTACATATAGAAATATCATTTGTTCAATAAACTAAAAATATAAACTACCAATGAATGTAACTGCGTTCATCAAATACCAACTCAAGTAATGTCGTTTATCAATTCATTCTTTAACCAAATGCCATAATGTACTTATCATTGTTTTGGCTGCTCTCCCTTTCCTCAATCTATTGTGTTATGAAATTGCAGATGCTTTTTCGTTTAATTCAGTTTAGTTTAGTCGAAGAATCAACGTCCTTGCACATAGTTTAATCTATAAGCGCTCTGTTTTTCTCCAGATGTTTTAGAGAATCGCAGCAGAGTGCTCGAACTCCGTAGCACCGGCGAGAATCATGTAATAGATTCTGTAGATGTTAAAAATAATTTAACTTTGTGCTTGTGCAGCGGTCGTAAAGCCTACTTTTTAACGATTTCCAAATTTCGAAGGATTTTTAACGGGCTCGACACTGAACATGGGCATCCTATCTCTGCTATCTAGAGATCCGGTGAAATAGTAGAAAGTCTCGGTTAAAAAAAAATCATGGTCTCCAGAGTGATTTGAACCTACGATCTGGATATGGATCTGGCATCTGTGAAGACATATCTACAGACCGATCCAAATGAAGAAGTAACCCGAAGAGCCACCTCAGGCTGGGACAAAATAAACTCATGCAACACAGGAAAGTGAAGGGACAACGTCGAAAAGAAAAGGAAAACCAATTATTTAGTAGATAGTTGCTACTCCAAGGTCACATCAACCTATAGTCAGACATGATTGAAAAGGGACTGCTATTACTACTATTGGCTCAGCACAATGACGGTTCTACCGCTTTATCATAGACATAATTATATACCTTTGATCTTACCACCGCCCCACCCCCCTCCCCTTCACCACTACCCCTCTCCTCTCCTCGAAATTAAATACATGACCACCAGATAGGAATAAAACTGCAATACTCGAATTGTCGATCCACAGCCAACCGAATTTTCACGTCAATTGTAAAGCGTCATTAATATGTGCTTTTTTAAGACCCAGCCGATATGTACACAATTAACGTGCTACTTACAGGAACAATATATATCATATTTACCATCTGCTAAGAATACGCATCCATGATCTGCCCAGATTACTTTTGTTTGTTGCTTAGATGTTTGCCTCACTAGTTTCTACTGGCGGAGGCGCGCCATTTTCCACCCCAGACCGTAGTCCATTGGGCGATATCAGGACGCATACTTTGATGTCGATTCTTACAGTCAGTCGGTCCCTGCGGCCGTCCTAGAGAAGCTTTTTACACATCCATCCTTCGCCGACCGATGTGTGTGGTTCGTCCGTCTCTGGCAGATATCTGGTTGATCCTGCCAGTAGTCATATGCTTGTCTCAAAGATTAAGCCATGCATGTGTAAGTTCACACTGTCTCACGGTGAAACCGCGAATGGCTCATTAAATCAGTCGAGGTTCATTTGATGACACGATCCTACTTGGATAACTGTGGTAATTCTAGAGCTAATACATGCTTACCAAGCTCTGAACCTCGCGGAAAGAGCGCTTTTATTAATTCAAAACCAATCGTCGTTTCCCCTCGCGGGGTTTCGGCGTCCCCACTGGTGATTCTGGATAACTTTGTGCTGATCGCATGGCCTCATGTGCCGGCGACTCATCTTTCAAATGTCTGGTCTATCAAATGTTGATGGTACGTGACATGCCTACAGTGTCTGTAACGAGAAATCAGGGTTCGATTCCGGAGAGGGAGCATGAGAAACAGCTACCGCATCCAAGGAAGGCAGCAGGCGCGCAAATTACCCACTCCCGGCACGGGGAGGTAGTGACGAAAAATAACAATACAGGACTCTTTCGAGGCCCCGTAACTGGAATGAGTACACTTTAAACCCTTTAACGAGAATCTATTTGAGGGCAAGTCTGGTGCCAACAGCCGCAGTAATTCCAGCTCCAATAGCGTATATTAGAGTTGTTGCAGTTAAAAAGCTCGTAGTTGGATCTCAGGCGAGGGCGGGTGGTCCGGCTCGCGCCGGTTCAGTGCGCGTTGTTTCCTGCCCTACCGTCTGCCGGCTCTCTCCCCCGGGTGCTCTTTACTGAGCGTCCGGGTGGCCGGCGCGTTTTCTTTGAAAAAAATTAGAGTGTTCAAAGCAGGCCTCGGCTGCCTGAATAATGGTGCATGGAATAATGGAATAGGACCTCCGTTCTATTTTGTTGGTTTTCAGAACTAGAGGTAATGATTAACAGAGACAAATGGGGGCATTCGTATTGCGGAGTGCGCATATCGAGCTACTGCGAAAGCATTTGTGAAGAATGTTTTCATTAATCAAGAACGAAAGTCAGAGGCGCGAAGACGATCAGATACCGTCGTAGTTCTGACCATAACCGATGACGACTAGCGGTTCGTAGTCGCTTCGACGACTCTGTGGGCTACCATCCTGGAAACCAAAGTGTTTGGGTTCTCGGGGAAGTATGATTGCAAAGCTGAAACCTAAAAGAATTGATGGAAGGGCACCACCAGGAGTGGAGCCTGCGACTTAATTTGACTCAACACGCCAACACTGTAATGATTGACAGGCCGAGAGCACTTCCGCTGGGTCTAATAGTGAACGTGTGCTGGAATTAGACTCTCGGAAACCTGGGGCTAGTCTCTCGGTGGCTTGATTGGCTAGCATCCAGTGTTCGTCAAAGAAATTGACAGAAGAGCACCACCAGAAGTGGAGCCTTCGGCATAATTTGACTCAACACGCCGACACTGAAATGATGGACAGGCCGAGAGCACTCTCGTTGGGTCTAATAGGGAACGTGTGCTGGAATTAGACCCTCGAAAGACAGGTCAGTTTACCCTACTAATAACAGGGCGTTTCTACGGTAATCCTGCTCAATCCGAGAGGAATCGCAGATCTCAGACTCTTTGTCCACGTGCCCGGCAGATAAGCTAATGGTGCGAAGCTACCATCTGAGGGATTATGGCCGAACGCCACTAAGCCGGAATCCCGCCCTGAATCCGAGCACCACTGCGACGGGAGGCAACGATATGGTTGGGACCTGGGGCTCGCGTCTCAGCCCGACCCGGTCGAGCCGCAGAAAGAGGTCTCTGCCGTCCCGCCAATCAAAGCGGGCGAGGAGCTGCTCGATATTCACCCCATACGGTGTTGAGGTGTGAAACCAGTAGTAGAAGACTTAGTTCTCTGTAGAGGTGTCGTAAGCAGTAAAGCAGCCACCACACTGCGAACTGTTGAGACACAACCCTTGATCATGAGATATGTCCGCACACCACGCGAACAACATCTCCGTGCCATGACCAGGCTTGTCCCTGGTTAAATGCACTCCTGCCTCGCTCTTTACCTCTGTCTGCTATTAGTCAACCCAATGGATGCAGAAGAGATGCAGGCCAGCGGAGATTGCACCTCTGCCCTATTGTGACAACCTCCCATTTTCCGGAGAATGCTAGGCGTACCATCACTGCAGAGGAGCCGAGAAAATAAAGGGAGCAAGGAGATATCCCACTGACATGCATATGCTACGTCTCTGGCAGGTCGTGACGATCCTGGGACACAGACACACTGGACTGCCTCTCGTCCGGGATAGTACAAACTAGTACATAGTCCATCATCACCACACCCTATAGACACGAGTTGTGAAGACTCGATAGTCCTGCAAGACAGCTTCCCTAAGAGAGACAACTCTGACCACAAACAACTGCTGCTTTGCAGATAGGCTGGGGACAGGCAAAGGCTAAGGAGGGCATCCCTACAGAAACGCCTGTTGAAATCGGATGCATTGGGCCACAAGCTTAACGAAACAGTGCAACGTATATCGCTGTATAATGACGGTACAACCTAACAGAAAAAAAGTGTGGCGCTCATCCTGTGGAGTCCCGCCAGGCAGCGAGAGTGACGGGCCTCACGCCTCGAAGGGGCCCACCCAATGCTACTAGTGGTCACCCATCCATGTGCTGTGGAGTCAAGGCAAAAGGTGATGGGGCAAAAACTTTTGACAAAAAACACAAGACCCTCAGAATACTACAGTGGAATGCTGAGGGAGTCATTAACAAAAAGCTTTCTCTAACACATCACCTGCATGAAGGTAAGATTGACGTGGCATGTATCCAAGAAACGTACCTCAACAACAACCACAAATTCTCCATCAGAGGATACCAGACCTTCCGTCTTGATAGAGAAGGTCACAAAGGAGGGGTTCTGATACTGACACGTAACTGCATACCGGGTAGCGCGGTAGTTGTCAATCCCACCGGACAAGCAGAAATTGTAGGAGTCGACATAATGACACAAGAAACGAAGATCCGCATTTTCAACCTGTATGGCCCACCCAACAAAGACCTGTCGCTCTCGAGTATGAAAATCAAGGACTCCAGCTGCCTAGTAGTTGGACACTTCAATAGCCACTCGTAGAGATGGGATATTCGGACATAGACAACAGAGGGGATGAAGTGGAAGACTTAGAGATAGACACAAATCTCTATCTAATCAATAGGCTGGAGGACAGCGCTAGCTTCTATTCTAGAACATGGCATACCACCTCTATTCCAGACTTGGCCTTTTCCAAGGTGGGTATTCACCACAAAATAGACCGCCAGGTGCTCAACCAATTGGCAAATAGCGACCACAGGCCAATTAGGCTAGAAGTTGATATGGAAGTAGGCCCACAAGAAATAAAACCGCTCCCATGTTGGAACTATAAACGAGCCGACTGGGACAGATTTGCACTGCTAACAGATGGGCTGTGTGAAAACATCAACACACGGAATAACAATATGAAACCCATGGTGGAAAGCCCAAGCAAAGCAATAATGCAAGCAGCCACCGAAACCATCCCAAGAGGGGCAAGGAAAAACTACAAGCCATATTGGAATGATGAATTGCAGAAAGCGGAAGACGAAGTCTCAAATGCTAGGAACATGGCAAAGAGAGAACAATCTATGGAGGCAAATATCGCTCTCAAAGCCACCACGGCGAAATACAAAAGAACACTAAACCAAATAACAATAGACAGCTGGAAAAACAAAACAGAAAGCCTCAATTTAGATAAAGAAAGGAACAAACTATGGAAGTTAGTCAGAGCCATGAATGACGAAACTCCATCAAATAAACAAATTACCATAAAGCAGGGCAACAACATGCTTACATGAAAAAAAGCAGCAAACGCCTTTATAGAACATTATGCCAGAGCAAACAACATTGATGTCCATACAGATAAGCATACAGATATTAGTGATGAACAAAATAACCACGACAACATCAATATGGCACCAGAGGAGCAAATGATGGCAAAGATAACAATGAATGAATTGGAAGAGGCCATGAGAACTTTGAAGAAAAAGAAATCGCCCGGAAAAGATGGGGTAGCAAACGAAATGCTGATGGGGCTGAGCCAAACAGCAAAAAGGAAGTTACTATCAGTCCTGAACCAAAGCTGGAAAAGGGGAATTGTACCGCAGACATGGAAAGATGCTGTACTTATACAAATACCGAAGAAATAAAAAGATAGAGCAGATCCAAATGGATACAGGCCTATCAGTCTACTGAGCTGTGTAGAAAAACTCATAGAGCGTATGATAAACACTAGACTTATGTGGCATCTGGAAGAAAAACACATACTAATTCCACAGCAAGCAGGCTTTATACAGCACAGATCCAATGAGGACCAGATCACTCTCATAGCTCAGGAAATAGAGGATGCGTACCAGGAGAAAAAGCATACAGTAGCGGTATGGGTGGATTTAGAGAAGGCATTTTACAAGGTGTGGAAAGAGGGACTTAAAGTCAAGCTACGAAGAAATGAAGTTTATGGGAAAATGTACAGATAGATCAGCCACTACCTCGAAAACAGAACAGCCAGAGTTCAAGTACAAGGGCAGATGAGCAAAAGGGTGACACTTGAGCAGGGAGTACCCCAAGGGGGAGTACTGTCACCCACACGTTTACTGGTGTATATAAACAACATCACAGAGAATACACCAAGAAGAGTCCACAGCTCCATGTTTGCAGATGATCTGACTATGTGGACCTCTGAAAAGAATCTCACCATAGCAAGAAATCGGTGGCAACTGAAAAATACTCAAGCAACTTCTGAGCGGAGTCAGAGGCACTGATGGCTGCAGCAGAAGCAATGCTGACATGCAAAAGAAATGAAAGCTAGATAGTCCTGTTTACAGATGCCCTGGCCGTAGTCACAGTATTAAAAACCCAGAAAAATACTGAACTTAATTATTTAAGAGCAGTACTCAGTTAACTATGCCAGCAGTCCGCACCAAAAAGAGTAGTGGTACATTGTGTTCCATCCCATTGTAACATCCAAGGAAACGAGGAGGCAGACAGACTGGCAAAAGAAGGTGCAATACTACCACAACCAGATTCTAGTGTGACCTACGAAGACTCCAAAAGGCTTATTAGAGCCAGATACATAGCCAAATGGGAAACAGAACATACTGGCTACACAAAAAATGATGCCTATTACCAATTTAACAGAAGAGAGCAGGTCGTGGTCTTCAGACTCCGCACAGTCCACAACATACTGAGGTACCACCTATTCAATAAACTGAAGATAGTTTGCACTAACTAATGCACCTGTGGTACCGGGAAAATGACCGCTGAACATCTGCTGCAAAACTGCCCGAAATACGAGGACCAGAGAAAGCACATGTGGCCATCACCAGTGGCAACACTAGACAAGCTCTATGGCAGTGTCGACAGCCTCAGAATGACCGCTGATTTTTTCGAAAAAAATCCAGGTTGACGTCTGACAGCGTACGAAGAAGAAAAAGAAGATGAAGAAGAAGAAGAAGAAGAAGAAGAAGAAGAAGAAGAAGATTCTTACAAAACAGAAATATACTAATGCAGTTGGGTTATAATTAGCAGCTCGCATTAATAGATTAAACAAAGATGCAATGGTATTGAAGCTAAGACGTCGATAAAAGCATTTATAGAGAATGGCTCAGCGACGGGGCCAGAACAAAACAGAACCGAAACCGCCTAAGCCATACCCTTTATATGTTTTTATCGACTGTGTCTAAGTGTGAATTTTAGTCATTTGTATTTATTATTCGTGTCATCTTATTGGCTATGTTTTGTTTGGTCTACCTGCATTCTTTTGTTTGGTCTACCTGCATTCTTTTGTTTGGTCTACCTGCATTCTTTTGTTTGGTCTACCTGCATTCTTTTGTTTGGTCTACCTGCATTATTTTGTTTGATCTACCTGCATTCAGAACCGGCACACTGTGACTCCCACACTCCTGGCTACTATGTGAGTAATGGCTGGCAACTTAAACTGGAATGCATCGCTGTCGTATTTCATATCTTTTTTGTTGTTGTGAGAAGTTACATGTTTGTATTTGTCCTATACCTTTAAGAAAGAATGTGTGGGTTGAACTTGGTTTCCGTTTTGTTTATGTTCTGCTGAGGTCACAGAGCTATTGCCCTTATATGTAATTTGTGGGGAGTACTACGGCTGTATGCCAGCGAGACGTTAACTGTGTTTACAGCAGGCATGCTAGGAAAATAAAACACTTCCATACAAAGTGCCTGCGTAGATTATTCAAAATAAAGTGTCAGGATAGGGTACTAGACACCAAGATCCTCATTAAGGCAAAAATGCCGAGCATCCACACCCTGTTGCAGAAGACGCAGATCAAGTTGGCCAGCCACGGCGTGCGCATGCCAGACAACCGCACCCGAAAACAACTAATGTATGGTGAGCTGGCAGATCGCCTGCGTCAAGTCGGTGGCCAAAAGTAGCGCTTCAAAGACTTCGTCAAAGTATCTATGGCACTCTTTAGCATCGATGTAAAGGCATGGGAATGCAAGGCATGGTGTACAACCACCATCAGAGCATCTCCATTTATGGGGAAGGCCGGGCCCCCGAAGCACAGCAAAAAAAATTCCCACAACTTTGTGGAAAGACCAAACAACGGACACTCACACGTATAATTCTGACATTAATTGCTACGTATGTGGAAGGATTTTCCTGGTCACAATTGGGCTGTCCAGCCACCACCGAACTCTCTGATGGGGTGCAACACATGTCTGACTCCTGTTGTCGATATCGCTAGCGATGGACGGCTATTATTATTACTCATTTGTAGTTTTCTTTTTACTTGCCTTAATATAGTCTGAATTTAAACACTTTTCTCTTATGAAAGTACTACTAGGACGAAACTTGGCTTAAAACAATTCTATCTTTTATTCGTTAGCAATATTTCTTGTCGCACGAAGAAAAGGAAAGGAATATCAATATTTGTTGTTGTATGAAGAAAAGGACAGGAATATCAGTATTTGTTGTTGTATGAAGAAAAGGAAAGGAATATCAGTATTTGTTGTTGAATGAAGAAAAGGAAAGGAATATCAGTATTTGTTGTTGAATGAAGAAAAGGAAAGGAATATCAGTATTTGTTGTTGTATGAAGAAAAGGAAAGGAATATCAGTATTTGTTGTTGTATGAAGAAAAGGAAAGGAATATCAGTATTTGTTGTTGAATGAAGAAAAGGAAAGGAATATCAGTATTTGTTGTTGTATGAAGAAAAGGAAAGGAATATCAGTATTTGTTGTTGTATGAAGAAAAGGAAAGGAATATCAGTATTTGTTGTCGCACAAAGAAAAGGAAAGGGATATCAATATTTGTTGTTGTATGAAGAAAAGGAAAGGGTCCTAGTTCTTATAGTGAATCATACAGGTACGGTAAGTGAGCAAGTCCAAGTAGCAGTGAAAAAGGTAAATGCAAATTTAGATATGATAAAAGGAATATTTAAACAAAGGAGCAGAGAAGTGATAGTCAAACTGTATAACGCATTAGTTAGGCCCAATTTGGAATACTGTTTTCAGATGCAGAATATTTATCGTGGAGGGGATATAAACATGCTGGAAAGGATACTTCTTCTTCTTCTTCTTCTTCTTCTTCTGCGTTCGTTCTCAATTGCCCGCTACCATGCTCTGAACAGGGCTTTGCAAGTAACAGGATGAAGTCCCCAGAACGGAATGCGTTGTGTCGCTAGTTTACAGCTTGACTGCGATTTTTGCACCTTTCGGTCCGACACATCCGTCTACTGCATGGAAATGATACAAAGAAGAGGGGCAAAACTGA
Source organism: Ariolimax columbianus (assembly GCA_036924085.1). NCBI lineage: Eukaryota > Metazoa > Mollusca > Gastropoda > Stylommatophora > Arionidae > Ariolimax > Ariolimax columbianus. The sequence continues at coordinate 12,728,630 of JAVGWX010000021.1, forward strand.
TAATGCGATACTGAAATGTTAGTTATGAAGAAAGAATCAGCAAATTATACCTACAGAGTCAAGTAATGAGAAGAATTCGATGCGATTTAATACAGGTTTATAAGATAATCAGCGGAAATTATGCATTATACTACAGCATGTTTTCTTTTCAACGTACAGACGGCCACACAAACAAGAGCGCACACCTACAAATTAATTAAAGACAGGTCCATATTAGATATAAAGAAATATTATTTTTTGTCAGAGATTGACACATGCTTGGAATGCATTGTCAGCGAAAATGGGGCAGGACCAGTTCATGAATTCAAGATTAGATTGATTGGATATAGTTATTTTTAGATCAAGTGGAGTAAAATAAACTGGTTGTATGCAGACTCTGTAGAGTCTTCTAAATCAGTATCAAGAAGTTAAGTTATTAAGTTATGATTATTCGTAGTTGCGACTTTATCGAGTCCCACAACTAAATTATATTTTTTAACATCGGAGTTGAACCAAACACAAGTTTAACCCAAATGAAGGGCAGGGAAAGGTTAACATAATGATCTGCCAATTTGAATTTCGTGTGCTAAGTGCACAATTAATGTTACTGCAACTTGCTGAACATTTCTTAACAAATAAATTCACCTGTCTGATATAAACAATAGACATTGAAAAAAAATGTATAGATGAATAGTGGTCTTTTTTGTAAAGAAAGGTGTTTTTAAACTTGAAATTGTTCACATAAAAAAATGTTTTATTGTGTTGCCTTTTAATCTAGTCTGGTAAATTGTTAGCGAATAAATTGTGAAAAAGGAGTGAGAGAAAAACAGAAAGAGAACGAAACACAGAGAGAAAGAGAGAGAGAGAAAGAGGGAGAGACACGAAGAGAATGTGATATTAAAATACATATATACGAGGGACAATTATTAAATAGCAACAAATGTATTAATATCATTTTCCAAGAATGCGGACCAGAAATGCTTTGTGTCCCATTTTTCTGCACAGTCCCCATTCCTGGCAACTCATTTTGTCTACTAACTTGTGGATGTCATCTACAAAAAAAGTATTTTGGTATGACCGTTTAGCCAATTTTAAACCGTCTTTTGCCCTTGACCATATCTGCTACATCCTATCATATAACCGAGGTTATCATGAACAACTTTGTGAGCAGCACGTGACGCATCTTGAATCTACTGCTGTTTCAACAATAGAAACTTGCCACAATGTCAGCTGCTACGTTTGCTGGTCTCCCACGCCCCGGTTCACAAGAACGTTTTGAAATCGTTCTACCCATTCATACACTATCTTCTGACTCACATGTCTACCCATTCATACACTATCTTCTGACTCACATGTCTACCCATTCATACACTATCTTCTGACTCACATGTCTACCCATTCATACACTATCTTCTGACTCACATGTCTACCCATTCATACACTATCTTCTGACTCACATGTCTACCCATTCATACACTATCTTCTGACTCACATGTCTACCCATTCATACACTATCTTCTGACTCACATGTCTACCCATTCATACACTATCTTCTGACTCACATCTACCCATTCATACACTATCATCTGACTCACATCTACCCATTCTTACACTATCATCTGACTCACATCTACCCATTCATACACTATCATCTGACTCACATCTACCCATTCATACACTATCATCTGACTCACATCTACCCATTCATAAACTATCATCTGACTCACATCTACCCATTCATACACTATCATCTGATTCACATCTACCCATTCATACACTATCATCTGACTCACATCTACCCATTCATACACTATCATCTGACTCACATCTACCCATTCATAAACTATCATCTGACTCACATCTACCCATTCATACACTATCATCTGACTCACATCTACCCATTCATACACTATCATCTGACTCACATCTACCCATTCATACACTATCTTCTGACTCACATGTCTACCCATTCATACACTATCTTCTGACTCACATGTCTACCCATTCATACACTATCTTCTGACTCACATGTCTACCCATTCATACACTATCTTCTGACTCACATGTCTACCCATTCATACACTATCTTCTGACTCACATGTCTACCCATTCATACACTATCTTCTGACTCACATGTCTACCCATTCATACACTATCTTCTGACTCACATGTCTACCCATTCATACACTATCTTCTGACTCACATGTCTACCCATTCATACACTATCTTCTGACTCACATGTCTACCCATTCATACACTATCTTCTGACTCACATGTCTACCCATTCATACACTATCTTCTGACTCACATGTCTACCCATTCATACACTATCTTCTGACTCACATGTCTACCCATTCATACACTATCTTCTGACTCACATGTCTACCCATTCATACACTATCTTCTGACTCACATCTACCCATTCATACACTATCATCTGACTCACATCTACCCATTCATACACTATCATCTGACTCACATCTACCCATTCATACACTATCATCTGACTCACATCTACCCATTCATACACTATCATCTGACTCACATCTACCCATTCATAAACTATCATCTGACTCACATCTACCCATTCATACACTATCATCTGATTCACATCTACCCATTCATACACTATCATCTGACTCACATCTACCCATTCATAAACTATCATCTGACTCACATCTACCCATTCATACACTATCATCTGACTCACATCTACCCATTCATACACTATCATCTGACTCACATCTACCCATTCATACACTATCATCTGACTCACATCTACCCATTCATACACTATCCTCTGACTCACATCTACCCATTTATACACTATCATCTGACTCACATCTACCCATTCATACACTATCATCTGACTCACATCTACCCATTCATACACTATCATCTGACTCACATCTACCCATTCATACACTATCATCTGACTCACATCTACCCATTCATACACTATCTTCTGACTCACATGTCTACCCATTCATACACTATCATCTTCTATATACTAAAAAAACTGAATCATTACTGCACCTCCAATCTTCTGTAGATTTCTGAATTTCAAATTCTCTGAACTCAAAAAAACCCGACTCGTTATTCTTCCATTGCGCAAGTAGTCTTAACCAAGCAACTAATATCATAACCACTCAGCCTCGCCCTACTAATATCATAACCACTCAGCCTCGCCCTACTAATATCATAACCACTCAGCCTCGCCCTACTAATATCATAACCACTCAGCCTCGCCCTACTAATATCATAACCACTTAGCCTCGCCCTACTAATAGCATAACCACTCAGCCTCGCCCTACTAATATCATAACCACTTAGCCTCGCCCTACTAATATCATAACCACTCAGCCTCGCCCTACTAATATTATAACCACTCAGCCTCGCCCTACTAATATCATAACCACTCAGCCTCGCCCTACTAATATCATTACCACTCTGCCTCCCCCTACTAATATCATAACCACTCAGCCTCCCCCTACTAATATCATAACCACTCAGCCTCACCCTACTAATATCATAACCACTCAGCCTCGCCCTACTAATATCATAACCACTCAGCCTCGCCCTACTAATATCATTACCACTCAGCCTCGCCCTACTAATATCATAACCACTCAACCTCGCCTTACTAATATCATAACCACTCAGCCTCGCCCTACTAATATCATAACCACTCAGCCTCGCCCTACTAATAAAGACATGTTTTTGTATATACATACAGTTAAACAATAATGATCAAACTCGTGTCCAGATACCACTACACGACATTGGGTCGATGGACGAGAGCCTGGAGAGTGTTGTATCAGCAACAACAGCAGCAACATCATATACACGCAATACACTAACAATATCACCACAATTAGCACTTAAGAAGAAACTGCAACTCTCTATAACGCTAAGCTGTAGAAGTTAATTAAGTCAGACAATTTACATTCCATACTTTGGTCTTCCTTTTCTATATATCTTGCAGCTAGCATGCGCGAAAACGTATCTCGACAGCTTTCAAACGTTCGTTCTCATTTAGTCACAATAGTAATGGTTCTAACATTGCTCAGAAAAGATCAGATCTTCGCAGCTGCCAATCGACATAAAATAGCATTCAAACAGAGAGGTCAACATGTTAATTAATGGATAAACCAGAAGTTTAAGACATATGGCTTGAGGTGTTCTTAACAGAATGACATTCATCGAACATTGTTCTTTTATCGTAGGGTTCACGGCGTCTGAAGGCGGTAAATGATCGTCTGGGAAGTGATTTCTAACAGTCTAAGAACAGTGTCCATCTATGTTTTATTGTCTATTAATGCATCGACGTATAATTGATTTTATATTAAGTTGTCTGTGTGTGTTTGAGATTCTGAGAAGTTCTCTGTGTACTTTTAAGGCTCTGAGAAGTTGTCTTTATGTATGCTTGAGGTTCTGAGATGTTGTTTGTGTGTCTTTGAAGTACTGAGAAGTTGTAAGTGTGTGCTTGAGGTTCTGAGAAATTGTATTTCTGTGTTTAAGGTTCTGAAAAGTATGTGTGTGTTTGAGGTTCTGAGAAATTGTATTTCTGTGTTTAAGGTTCTGAAAAGTATGTGTGTGTTTGAGGTTCTGAGAAATTGTATTTCTGTGTTTAAGGTTCTGAAAAGTATGTGTGTTTGAGGTTCTGAGAAATTGTATTTCTGTGTTTAAGGTTCTGAAAAGTATGTGTGTGTTTGAGGTTCTGAGAAATTGTATTTCTGTGTTTAAGGTTCTGAAAAGTATGTGTGTGTTTGAGGTTCTGAGAAATGGTATTTCTGTGTTTAAGGTTCTGAAAAGTATGTGTGTGTTTGAGGTTCTGAGAAATGGTCTGTGTTTTATTTTCTGAGAAGACTGTTTTGTGTTTGAAGTTCTGAGAGATGGTCTGTATGCATATTGGCGTTCTGAGAAATCGCCTGTATGTATGTTTGACGTTCTGAGAAGTTGTCTGTATGTCATCGACATTCAATGTGTGTCGCTTTTACATTTGCCTGTTTGTGATGTTCTACGTATGTGTTTACTTCCCTATAAATTGGACACTGTCCGCTTGTCTGTCTACGAAGTCGTCTGCGCGTGTGTTTTAGCGTGAATGAATTTGCCAGTGTGCTTTTGCCTGTCTGTACAGTAGTGCGCGAGTGTTTTGTGTCTGTAAAGTTGTGCGTGTGTGTTTTGTGTCTGTAAAGTTGTGCATGTGTGTTTTTTGCCTGTAAAGTTGTGCGTGTGTGTTTCGTGTCTGTAAAGTTTGGCGTGTGTGTTTCGTGTCTGCAAAGTTGTGCGTGTGTGTTTCTTATCTGTAAAGTTGTGCGTGTGTGTTTCTGGTCTGTAAAGTTGTGCGTGTGTGTTTCGTGTCTGTCAAGTTGTGCGTGTGTGTTTCTTGTCTGTAAAGTTGTGCGTGTGTGTTTCTTCTTCTTCTTCTTCTTCGTACGCAGTCAGACAGTAACCATTATTTTTTCGAAAAAAGCGGCGGTCATCCTGAGGCTGTCGCCACTGCCATATAGCTTGTCTTGCAGTTCCACTGGTGATGGCCATATCTGCTCTCTCTGATCATCGTATGTCGGGCAGTTCTGCAACAGATGTTCAGCGGTCATTTTACCGGTACCGCACGGGCATTCGTCGGTACCACCTATCTTTAATTTGTTGAATAGGTGGTACCTTAGTCTATTGTGGCCAGTGCGAAGTCTGAACACTACGACCTGCTCTCTTCTGTTCAACTGGTAATAGGCATCGTTTTTGGTGTAACCAGTATGTTCGGTTTCCCATTTGGTCATGTATCTGGCTTTGATAAGCCGTTTTGACTCTTCGTACGTCATACTAGTATCTGTTTGTGGTAGTCTTGCACCTTCTTTTGCCAGTCTGTCTGCCTCCTCGTTGCCTTGGATGTTGCAGTGTGATGGGACCCACTCTACCACTACCCTTTTTGGTGCGGACTGCTGGCACAGTTGGCAGAGTGCTGCTCTTAAGTCATTAAGCTCAGTGTTTTTCTGGCTTTTTAGCGCTGTGACTACGGCGAGAGCATCTGTAACTAGGACTATATGGCTTTCATTTTCTTTGTGTGTCACCATTTCTTCCACTGCCGCCCTCAGTGCCTCTGCCTCCGCTCTGAAATTGCTTGTGTACTTACCAGTAGCGAATGACAGTGTTATTTGTCTGCCATTTGGTAGGTTCAGGAATGCTCCTGCCCCTTCGTTTTGTGTAGTGTTTGTTACATAACCGTCGGTGTATGCATGGGTCCAGTCCAGTGCGTGTGTGTTTCGTGTCTTTAAAGTTGTGCGAGTGTGTTTCGTGTCTTTAAAGTTGTGCGTGTCTGTTTCTTGTCTGTAAAGTTGTGCGTGTGTGTTTCGTGTCTGTAAAGTTGTGCGTGTGTGTTTCGTGTCTGTAAAGTTGTGCGTGTGTGTTTCTTGTCTGTAAAGTTGTGCGTGTGTGTTTCGTGTCTATAAAGTTGTGTGTGTGTGTTTTGTATCTGTAAAGTTGTGCGTGTGTGTTTCGTGTCTGCAAAGTTGTGCGTGTGTTGTTTTTGCCTGTAAAGTTGTCCTTGTTCATTTGCCTGTCTATGAATTTGACACTAACTGTTTGCATGTCTATGAAGATGTCTCCGTATGTGCGTGTTTGTCTTTGAAGTTGCCCGTATGTATTTACCTGTTAATAAAGTTGTCTTTATGAGTGTGCCTGTCTTTAAAGTTATCTGTGCGCGTTCGCCTGTCTATAATATTATTCGCATGTGTGTGTCTGTCTCTTAAGTTGTTCGTGCGTACTTCAAAGGAAACCAAGCATATATACAAACATTTATGGATTGTCAAACACACACGGACAATTTCATAGACAACTGTATTTGTTTGACTTGCATGTGTCTGTTTCACTTTCTCTTACGGTGTCCGAGTGTCTATGTCTGCCTGTCTATGGAGCTGTTCGCCGGAGTTTGAATTCCTGTGGAATTAATGTTAAGTGTGTAAGAGTGTTTGTGGGGATTTATGCTAGTACTGCTAGTACCTGCAGAAAGGATAGGGTTTGCTGGTTTGAACGTCCATGTAGCAACACGCTTGTATTTGTGACTGCCCATTTAACAACCTGCTTAAATTGGTGACCGTCTATCTGGTAACCGCTTGTATGTTTGGCCATTCTATGCAACAACCACTTCTAATGTTGGCCGTCCATTTACTAACACGTTTGTAATTATGACCCCCCATATAGTAACCCGCTTGTAATTTTGACCCATCCATTTACTAACGGCTTGTACTTTTGACCACATATTTAATAAACGCTTGTAATTGTGACCGTCCATTTACTAACGCCTTGTACTTTTGACTATTTATTTAATAAACGCTTGTAATTGTTACCGTTCATCTAGTAACCCACTCGTAATTTTGACCGTCCATCTAGTAACCCGCTTTGTAATTTTGACTGTCCGATTACTAACTGCCTTTAAAATTAGACGGTCCATTTACTAACCTAATTTTAATTTTGACCTTCCATATTATAACCTGCTTGTAATTTATACAGTTCACGACAACTGAAAATGTAACTTCCAAGTGTGTTGAGAATGTCTAAAAAGTAGTCCACAGGCGTCAACACTTTGAGAAACACCGATAAACGGCCTTCCACAGACAACTTACTTACCTTGTCATTCCACTGGCGCCAGTATATATTCTTCCGCTCGATATTTCAGAGGAGATGATAAGACGTGATGTGTAGAACTATTTCTTGTGTCAGCGCAGAAATACATGTTTGGATCAACAAGGGATATTGGAAAACCGCTTGAATATGTGGACTGTTTAAGGGAACAAGGAATGTAAATAGATGGTTAAGAAGTAAACGAAAGTAGTACATATACATTGTCTTTTTCTTCTTCGTTCGTTTTCAATCCCCCTCATACAATCCATGAAAAGGACTTTACAAGTAACAGGATGTTGTCTGGAAAAGCAATGCGTTGTGTCGTAGTTTACAGCTTGACTGGGAAAGTTGTACGTTTAGGTCCAACATAACTGACGTCAGCATGGCATCAATGTGTACCGGGTTAACTTTGCCTCTTTGATCCCTTCTCCTTAATCAGTCTCCTCTCTCTCGCCGCGTGGAGGTGTAGAAGTGTCTTGGCAGTTCTGGTTCTCTGACTCAAACACTAGCAGTAAGCTACGGGTCTCTGACCGCTACAGCTCACCTGCTGATCAGCAGCTTGATCCCATAAGAATAATCGTGTATGTCTTCTTGCAAATACCATCCTCCACAGAAAGGTACAAGGCAGACGACGAAGAGGCCGTCCCAAAAAGAGGTGGGAGGACAGAATACAAGAATGGACCAATCTCCGACCGGAGGGGGAACAGGCAACGGCCGCTGACAGAAAGTGGTGTCGTGGAATTGTGTGGATATCTTCATGTATGTCCCAACGACTTCGCCGGTTACTTGATAACCTGACCTGACCTAAAGTCTTCAGAGGAAATCATAAATTGCAAACCTCAATAAGTACCAGAACAGAACTGAGGAAATTAATAATCACTGCTAGTTTATAGCTAATTGCACTATCTGAGACTGAGATATGAACGTTGGTTAAGAATTGTGACAAAAGGGTTTAAAGGTATGGTACCGGTGCATTGAGCGAGCTGTTAGACAAACACAAAAATCCAATGACAATGTCCTCTCTGAGGTAGACGAACAAAGATAAATATTAAAAATGTAATTTTATATTGGCGTTCGCCTTATTTCTCTAATCCCCAAGGCGGTGTGCGTTGCACTGTGGTTTTTAATTTCCGCCTGTCAGCCCAGTGCATCCGACTTCAGCATGTATTGAAAATTATATAAAAGTGATAATTGATTTGGCTGGGATACAAATTTGCGGCATTGATGTCATAAGGACAAGAACCAGAGGAAAACAGAAAGGGGGCGATCAAGACTCACCTTTCCGTCTGAAACACGCAAAGACATTAAAGTACGAACCTATGCTGAAATGAAGAGAGCTGCAGAGGAAAGGGTCAAAAAGAGAGACAGAGTAGGTGTACATATGTCCACTATGCTGCAGTGTGATAGTCCTCAGTATGCCCACCACTATGGGGATTATCGTATCGATCCCCACCACGTTGGCCACAATGATGTGACACAGCCTGCTTCCAGAAGCAACAATGGTGCCGAGATTAAATCTCACTGACACTGACTCCAGTCTTGACTCTCAGTATATGAGAGGCAGTTAAATATAATGTCTATTCATTTAATTCAAATGCACTGTTTTTTCCTATATTGGGCTACCATTGCCAGTCTTGATCCTTGGAGGCGGAAGGGGGGGGGGGGCGGGCCTAGAAACATCATTATATATTTATTGTTAAAATGTATTTCTCTATTCCCCAAGGCGGAGTGCGAGGCACTACGGATTTTATTTTGCGCCTGTTGGCCTAGTACATTCGGCTTCAGCATGCACTTTATGTAAGAGTCTGCTTCCTCCTCTATTTTCTAAGGGTCTGCTTCCTCCTCTATTTTCTAAGGGTATGCTTTCCCGGAGTAATGGCCGGTGCTGTGATGGGGGAACGAACCTAGCACCTTCTGGTTGTGGGTCGTATCACTTAACCTCTAGCACACGCCGTCCCAACAAATAATAAACGCATACTAATAATATCCAGAGCTGTGGGATACGATGTGTGAGAAGTACAACCGGAAATTCAATCTGTGATCGAATCCGTGACCAAATCCGTGACCAAATCCGTGACCAAATCCGTGACCGAATCTGTGACCCCACCCTACGGCAGATAGTGAGGCCAACCCCACAAATCAATTGTTTTGGTCATTTAGTCAAAAAGGAAACGTAAGATTAGTTGGCAAGGGAAGGAGTTTGAATATTACAAGGCTACCAAATATCTAGGCGTGAGGTTAGAAGACACACTGTCCTTCCTACATGACACACTGCCAGGAAACAAAGCGTAAGATACACGCAAGAAAAAATATCATTCGAAAACTGACTGCTAGGGGAGTTGGGGGAGAGATCACAGTCATCAGTCGTTCCGTATCTGCACTGCCTTGTGTTTTTCCGTAGCTGAATACGCTGCTCCAGGCTGGATAAACACTGCCCATGCGAATCTAGCGGAGATAGCATTAAATGAGGCGGGTCGGATAGTATCAAGGTGCCTAAAATCCACAGCCATTGATAACATACATCCCATAATTTGCTTAGCACCACCCGGAATACGAAGAAGAGTCTCAGCAGAAAGGAAATGAGAAAAACAGGAGCACAACGCAAGGGAGCCACTGTTCGGACACCACCTCCACAGCACAAGGCTTACATCCACACATAGCTTTCTACAATCAACACAGCTCATACAGACAAAACCTGAAAGTCGCCGCATCGAGAGATGACACGATATGATGCAGGCCCCAGCGATGGAACTTCGGGAGGAACTTGCCCCTGGACATCACTTCCGTACACAACATGGAAGTCGCTGGACAAACTTTGAACTGGTTCTCACGGTGCACGAGGAATATGAAACGATTGGGATATTCAGATGATGCCACGTGACTGCAGCGCAATTCAAAATCCAGACATTCCATGTCTCTGAATACTGGATGCATACTGTATAACGTAGTGCTTAGACACGGAAATGAAGTATTTAGTCAAAATGTGTTATGATCAACCTACAGGGAGAGCAGATCATACACAGCTCTCCGGTTCACGAGCAAAGGGACGACCTGAACTTTATTGGATCCACAGTGTCTCTAACACTCTCTTGAACTTACAATTAATGACAGCAGAAGTCACCCAATTGACGATTATGACAAATCGACGTATTCCGTTTCTCCGTGTCGCCGCATGGCAGGGCAGTAGGGCAAAAGAAGGAGAAGTCAAAGTGAAACCATAACACTCCCCGCGTAATAGGTAACCGCGGCCTTTCATTGGAGAGATCTTCGTTCGCTCTCAATCTCTCGCTACCAATCTCACGCTACCAATCTCTCGCTACCAATATCTCGCTACCAATTTCTCGCTATCAATCTCTCGCTACCAATATCTCGCTACCAATTTCTCGCTATCAATCTCTCGCTACCAATTTCTCGCTATCAATCTCTCGCTACCAATCTCTCGCTACCAATCTCTCGCTACCAATCTCTCGCTACCAATCCCCGAAACGGGTTTGCAAGTAGAAGGATGCTGTCTGGAGAAGGAATGCCTTGTGAGTAGTTTACAGATCAACTGCGATATTTGCACCTTTAGGTCCGACACATCCGACTTCAACATGCCATTTTGGGATAGTGGGTTAAAAGTAAAGTAAAGTAAAGTGTCCTATAGCATTACTGCCGTAGGGGTGTGAGGTGTTAGCGATCTCACATTTCAAAGGCTCGGCTATATGAGGGTGGTATCCATCTCCTCTCCCTCGCCGCTTTTACTTCCCGCACTGAACCGGTACCCGTTTAAGGCTGGGTCGACCTGTGAGCCATTGCGGTCTGAAAAAAAAACATTACCGCCTCAACTGGGGAATGAACCCAGGACCACTCAGATGCAAAGCCAGCGCGCTAACCACTGCGCTACATAGCTCCCTAATCGGTTAGCATTCCCTCATTTTTGCAGGTAGCCTACAGTTGATTATGAAGCGTGAAGCTTTCTTGCAGTGAGCTGGTTGCTAAGATTAGGATTACAGTGCGCCAGGGTTCGAAACCACGGCCAGACAGAAAAACAAATTCGGACGTGGCTCGTCCTGGTACGACCGCTTCTTCAGTCCACCCAGCTGCAAATGGGTACCTAACGTATGCGCTGGGATGGTATAAACAGCAAGGAAGGAAACTGACCACCCTACCTTATGTATGCTATGGCTTAGCCCGTGAAAACTTATCTTCATCCCCGACGGCAGTTGTTGCTATTGGAACACACTTTTACCTGTACCTTTACAGCTGATTACACTGATCCTTATTGTTCTCCATGTAGTACGATCTTAGTTAAATGTCAGTAAAATTGACGGTGCGCGTTTTTTTACTGTGCTACTGTAAAACGACACTATAACCCTGTTTGTTGTGTCAGACATTATTGCTATCTCGTGTTACTGTAGTCAATTACTTGGTGAAGAACTGGTTGGCTGCTGGTCGATTAGAACACGAGTTCTTAGCCAATGGTTATTTTTTTTTAAATGAGAATTTTAGGAATTCTTCTAATTCTTCTGCTTCTTCGTTCGTTCTCAATCTCCCACTACCAAACCATGAAATGGCTTAAGTAGCAGAATGTAGTACAGAGAACGGAATGCGTTGTGTCGTAGTTTACAGCTTGACTGCGATATTTCCACCTTTCGGTCTAACACATCCGGTGCAAGGATTGTTTGAGTACCGGGTTAACATTCCCTCTTCGATCTCTTTTCATTAGTCAGTCTGCCCTGCTGCAGCCTGTTATCCAGAATTAACGCGTAGAGGTGTAGAAGGGTCTTGGCAGCTCTGGTTCGCTGGCCCTGACGCTAGCTGTCAGCTATGGTTCGCTGGCCCTGACGCTAGCAGTCAGCTATGGGTCGCTGGCCCTGACGCTAGCAAACAGCTATGGGTCGCTGGCCCTGACGCTAGCAGTCAGCTATGGGTCGCTGGCCCTGACGCTAGCAGTCAGCTATGGGTCGCTGGCCCTGACGCTAGCAGTCAGCTATGGGTCGCTGGCCCTGACGCTAGCAGTCAGCTCTGGTTCGCTGGCCCTGACGCTAGCAGTCAGCTATGGGTCGCTGGCCCTGGCGCTAGCAGTCAGCTATGGGTCGCTGGCCCTGGCGCTAGCAGTCAGCTATGGGTCGCTGGCCCTGACGCTAGCAGTCAGCTATGGGTCGCTGGCCCTGACGCTAGCAGTCAGCTATGGGTCGCTGGCTCTGACGCTAGCAGTCAGCTATGGGTCACTGACCCTGACGCTAGCAGTCAGCTATGGGTCACTGACCACTGCTGCTCAGCGTCTTGATCCCTTTTAGGAATTCAATTGGGGTTTGTGGTTGTTGTTTAAGGTCTAGATTGAGTTTGTTTATTCTTTTGTTGGATCTGGCTAAAGAAGTGAAGTGGGGGGTTGTTTTTAGAATTCGTATTTCCCAAGCGTGGATTGGGGTCCTCTATGCTGTTGTGGTATGCTTGCCTTCATCTCCGTGACGCTCACTACTACAAGGATCACGTCGATCTACATCTCGTGAGCATGATCCCTCTTTCCAAAGAACACTACATGGAAAAATTATAGTAGCCCTGGTCAGTATATTGTACCAGTCACAGACGTCACGTCATGGTCATTATGTCGTGCCTGACCGGACTAGCGTCTCAGATTTCCTTCAATGGATGATACTTATAATTCAGTGTAGGCTGCTAAGTAATAACATTTGAACAACTATTTTACATATTTACATATTTACTTTTAATCACGATTTATAATCACAAATTATATAAATTGCTTTATATTAGGTGAGTATACAAATATATCAAATATATATATATGAGGGGACGGCGCGGGCTAGTGGTTAAGTGACATGTTTTATAACCAGCAGGTGCTGGGCTGGGTTCAATCCCCATTACAACACTTGCCGTTACCCGGGGAGGCAAACCCTTAGAAAACGCAGGTGGACCATTTCATAAAATGCATGCTGAAGTCGGATGCACTAGGCCGACAGGCGCAAAGAAAAACTACAGTGCATTGCACACCGCCTTGTGGAATATAGAAATAAGTCGAATGCAAAAAAATAAAAACATATATATATATATATATATATATATATAAATATACATATATATATATATGTGTGTGTGGCTAGTAGTTTCTTTCCACTTCTGTCGTTAAGCGTCGTGGAAAACTTAAGTCGTCTATCCTGCGCCAAGTGCGTTGCGTTGGTCAAAGTGGGTCGGTATCGCCTATCCACCTGCCTCGCGGCCGCCCCCTTACCCTGTAGCCAGATCTACCAGTGTTGCAAGCTTTCAGTGGAATTTGATGAGGGTGCATTCTCATGAGATTACCAAACCAAAATATGTTCCTGCCTGGAAATGTATTCTGCACAAGACGTAGTGCCGACCAAACTACGGATGTAGTTTTTTCCGCATTCTGTCTTTCTGGTAACACCGATGACGTTCCTCAAAAACGTCCTTTCACACGTGGAAATTCAATTATCCCGGGAACCGAGTAAGAGGTCATGTTTGGCACTATTAACACAGAGTTGGCGATGATATTCAACTGGTCGACATCCTTCAGCTGTTAGACACCGAATCACCGCTGGCTGATCAATTTTGGGCGGAATTCGTATCACACCCGCCATGTTTTCAACGGTCTGCTGAGAAAACTATGAGTCGGAGGATAATGAAATTTTGCAAACTTGACGATTGGTATGTGCTTTTTACACCAGACGCGTCATCATGCTCATCTTTCATACGTTCACTTGTTGAAAATTAGTCCGGTTTCATTTGAATACGCCTTATATCTGTTCTGTTCTGTTCTGTACTAGGAGTCGACTTTACTGCACTCCGGGCATACCCATAGGTGCCGAGTCTCTCTCAGCAGATGGCGCAAAGTGTGGATGCTGATGATGCATGTAGCCTGTTGGTTGTATACCTTCCTGTTTCGTCCTCTCATTTTCTCTGATCCACTGGATCCTAATTTGATTCCAAAGTGCCGCGGCCTGTGCCATGTAGACTCATCCAAAGCATTGTCGTTTTCCAGCAGGTGGTCCTTGATAACCTTCACTATGTCACCTTTATCCCTGTCCACTGTGCCGGTTATGGGTGAGTGTGACGCCAACAAATCAGCTCGCTCGTTGCCCGGAACCCCGGCATGACCAAGACATTAGATTTACACCAGCCCCTGGAGTTTTGAGGTCTCCAGTGCTGCTATCCACTCATGTCAAAGCCATACATTCTACACCTTCCGAAGTAGTGTTTGGGAGTCTGACACGATGACTGCTCCTGTTGAAGATGTCTCAGACAGCCACCTCAGAGCTTCTGTCACCACCTCCGTCTCCATTCTCATACTTGATGTGGCAGTCTCGTATGCACCACTTCGTTCAGCAACGATCCGGCCTTTTATTCTAGCCGAGAAACCCCAGCCTGATGTTCCACCACTTTGCACCGACCCATCAGTGTATATGCTGGTATCACTTTCATGCGTGTTGGCGCCTATCAGCTGGTTGACTTCGAGCTTTGTCTGGCTATTTCGCCCCTTCCTACATTCACTGCCCATGGTTATGATGACCGTGTAGTACTCTGTTAGTGTATCTCCAGTGGGGACCCATTCATCTCCCTTGACCATCGTCTCGACTGCAGTCACCTCTCCTATAGTACGTTCTGCCTGTGCCATCCATGGCATCCCACATTTGATTCTGGTTCCTTTGATGTCCGCAGTGTTATTGTACAGCGGGTGCCTGTTGTCCGCTAAGCTGTAGCCTGTGCCACTTTATGCCTGGAAGTTACTGACGGCAGTCCCAGCATGTACCTCATCTCTATTATCGGGGTATCTGGTACAATCCAACACGAGCCGCATTCCTTCATTTTGGATTCGTTCCAGCCATTCACAGTGTGATCTTGATAGTGTGAGTATACTCAATCCATAATCAATGATCGAGAGAATCGGCTGGCGATAGAGTATGAATAGCAGCCGTTGTTTCAAGTTGGCAGCTACCAGTGTATTGAGTGCACCCAGTCCTCTCTTGCATCTTTGTATCGTTTGGTCGACGTGTTCCTTGTATTACAGGCTGCAGTCAAATGTTATTCCGAGATATTTCAACCGGTCGCTTCTGTCTATGCACAGCCATCAAATGTGAGGCCAGGGAGGTTGTCTTTCACGATGCAGTTGTTCAATGAACATCACATCACACCGGTCTTGTTTGGATTAATCTGTGCACTGGAGTGTCCACACCACTTTGAGATCGCCTGCAATGTGTCTTATATATCACCAACCATTTCCCGCCTATCAGAACCAGTTCTGTAGATTGGGATCTCATCTGCAAATGTCAACGTCCTCCCCGGCTGTGTAGGTTGCATGTTGGCCACTTCTAATGTGTAAATGTTGAGCAGCACGGGTGAAAGTAGCGATCCTTGAGGCAATCCTGGACATATCCGCATTGGCTCTAATGTCCAAGATCACAGGCGAAGTGTAACTGACAATCTGGCGGAGTTTGTGCGTTATTATGTTCATCTTCCTTGTAGCTGAACGCATGTCTGTGTTTTCTGGGTCTGGTGGCTTTGCCTTTTGCAATTTAGACGACACATTGCAGATGATCACTATCCTGCGCCCCCAACACATCCCAGTGTGTAGAGGGAGAAGCTTCACTGGATACTAGAGCCAGGTCAATGACCCCGTCTGTGTCACAAGGCCGAGTTACCAGCCCCGTTGGACACCCTTCATTCATGTGTGTGAGGTTTGTGTTGAGAAGTGCCTGGCTCAACGCGATCCCCTGCCTATTTTCAGTAGGATTTCCCCACTCCTTGGATCTAGCGTTGAAGTCGCCAGCGATGAGGCACTTCTTGGTCGGCACTTCTCATAACTCACTCAAACAATCCCATTTCATTGCCTCCACCAGGAGGTCGACGTGAGCATAAAGATTATACATTCTCCAATCCTGGTTTGTCGTTTCAATCCCTTGTAGTTTGACGCCTTCGGTTGTGCTGGCCCTCGTATCTATCAATGTGTGAGGTAGTTCATGCTTGTAATGCATAACATATACGCTTTATATATGTATATATAATCAAACTCAATTTTATATACATAGTATATATATATAACGCTACGTGACCACACATAAATCCTCCAATGAGATAAAGAGATGGCCCGTACTGTAAATAGGCAGGTCGAATGTACCTACCGAAATCAGTTTAAAGAGGATTTGAATACCTTGCCACTCGTTAAGCCGGACTGAATGACAGAATCAGACTTATTCCTTCTTTCCCTGTACTGGGCACAGCATCAGACATCATGTTTCGACTGTTTTCCCTTAACAGGTCATTCATATGACGTGTTTCCAGAACGATTTAAGAAATCATTTGGTGGTCTGGGTCTTGTGTTGCTCTACAGTCTCTTGTCTCATAATGCTTTTATCCTCATATCTTTAAGTTATTCCTGCCTCATGTTACACCAATTCGTATCAATATTACTGACTTCCATGTTTCTTAACGCTAGTGGTGTCCAGGCCGACGTTTCTCCAACACATCCATCCAGAGGACCTGAAGCGGTTGATTCCACTATTCGATGACACGTTTTCCGAGTCTAAACTGTAGGAATATGTTGGCTGCCAGAAGCGTCTTTGTAGAAATTAACGCAACAATTGACTAGCAGTTTATCTCTATATTTCTAGCCACCATTACTAACAAAGTACATATCATTCCTGCGTTATGTGGGGTTCACCGAATTCTCAGACAGAACCAACATGATGCAGTAATACTTTTATAATCTACCGGCTCTAAAACACGTTCTGATCTGAGATGTTCTTCTGATGAATGTGACACTACTGGTTTCACAGTTCATGTGCCCAGAAAATCTCATATCGCAGTCGTTGGCTGCTCTGGTCTGATCTGGAACCAATAAATTATTCAAAAATGCACCATTGTTTGTCCACAGACCCAATAAAAACTTAATTTCCCTTCATGATAGCACTAATATCAACATTCAGAGATGCGGCCCGATCTTTACTTTACAATCACACAGAACACAGTAACACTACTGCTACTAATGCTGCTAATATATGTTTCGTTACTATTCAGACAAATACCACTACTAATAATAGCACTACTCTGCATTTCAAAGTGTTACTACTACTGCTTCTACTACTACTACTACTACTACTACTGCTACTACTACTACTACTACTACTGCTACTACTACTACTACTACTACTACTACTACTACTTCTACTGCTATTACTACTACTGCCACTGCTACTACCTCGACCATTATTGCCACTACTGTTACTGTTACTACTACTACTACTACTACTATTACTGCTGCTACTACTACTACTACTACTACTACTACTACCACTATTACTATTACTACTACTGCCACTGCTACTACCTCTGCTACTATTACCAATAATGTTAGTGCTACTACTAATAATACTGCTACTACTACTACTACTACTACTACTACTACTACTACTGCTACTGATACTACTCTACAACTGCTGCTACTACTACTACTATTATTGCAATGTTTACAGCCGCTACTGCTACTGCTACTCGTATTACTACGACTACTGAGGCTACAACAACTACTTCTACTTTTACTACTATTACAACTGCTATTCTACAACAACAACAACAACAACTACTACTGCTACTTCTACAACTACCACTACTATTGATACTACTGATACTTTTACATATAGTACAACTACGTCAACTGTAACTAGTTCTACTGCTAATTCTACAACTATTACTACTACTACTACTACTACTACTACTACTACTACTACTACTACTACTACTACTACTACTACTACTACTACTACTACTACTACTACTACTACTACTACTAGTGCTAGTACCGATCTTGCTGTCACACTACCACTGTTTTCGTTACAACTATTACCAAAACCACTAATGCTACTAAAACACTTACCACTGTCACTATAACAACTACCACTACAACTATTGTCACTGTCAGAATTACTACTACCCCTATATTACTACAAATATTACCACTACCACTGCATTACTATACATATTACCATTACCACTACTTTACTACAAATATTACCACTACCACTATAATACTACATATATTACCACTACCACTACATTACTGCAAATATTACCACTACCATGATAACAACTACAACTTCTACCACTACAACTATTGATACAACCACAATTACCAACCAATTCGGATTTGTGATTAGAGATAAATAATGGATTCGATTGGACACTCAATCACTGATATCTATTGACACAATTGAAAACAACTTTACCCTTTTTTGTTCTGTCAAGAACCGATATCATTGCGACTCTGGCAGACTCATAGATCCTTATTTCGTCAGCAACTGGTAGGGAAAATTACGGCGTTCATAGCTCGCTGGTTGTACATACTATAGCTATCTGCCATCTCAGGACCGCCTGTTGATCAACTGCATTATAACAAAATTTTGTTCACGGGAATCCTTCTGGTAAAAATTCCCATGATCTCTGGGTAGTGAGATCGGACTCCCGTGTTGAGTGTCGGGCGAGTTAAAACTTCCTTGGCAGTTTCAAATAAAAAAAAAGTAGGCTTAACGGACGCTGGCCGGACAAAATCCGAGTTAAAAAAATACATGTTATTTGTACCTTTCTCCAGGGGTAGTTTAAGAGCAGCTATAGATGGCGCCTAACTAGGCTGCAAGTCAACTTAGCTTTAGTGTTTGAGTCTATTAAGATGGACTCGCAGATCATTTAATCCACCCTCCTAGAAACTGGTTATATAAAGACTCTGTAGAGTGTTCTTAACCAGCATAAAGACGTTAAGTTAAGTCAAGTTGAGTTAAGTCAAGTCAAGTTAAGTCAAGTCAAGTTGAGTTAAGTTAAGAGCCGATCCTAAATAGACTTTAAAATGTTACCTCCATTAATGTAGATTTAGCCCAAAAATATGCCTTTGATACTAAGGAGTCAGATTCATCATCGCCGTACACCTGAGCATGACTAAGACAATAGATCAATCTAAAGATATATCGGTTTAATGTATCTGTCACTGCTATCCATCCATGCTGTAGCCATACTCATTCTACCTTCTGAAGAAGGTATTTGGAATGCGACACGTTCTGGAATAAGTCAAAGATAGCCTCTTATGAGCTGAAGTCAGTGCCTTAATCGTGATCTTCATTTTAGGGGTAATTTTCGGTAATGTCCCGAAACGTTCGGTAACAATCCTGCCTTCACTCTTTCGGAGAATCACATACAGAGCTTATCATATGAGTTGAAAAGATCAATTGGTGTATGTGAGTTAGCAGAATAAGTATCCAGAACAATAGTTGTATTACATCGATGCTGACATACCTCTTATTGGTGATCAAAGGAAACGCAATGAAATAAAACCTCACACTGTTACAGCTTATCAGTTATCAGCACAGCCAAAGGCATAGATAAGTCATATACTTCTGGGTAGGATTCATGTCGACAAAGATATGTCTGAAGTATTGACTGTAATTCACATGAAAGAAACCACCCAGAAACCTACTACTAGAAGTCAAATGTGAGTCCGAGAGCTAAATTAGGGTAGAAATAGAAAGGCACCATCTGAGTGCAGACCATATTCATATATAGAACAACAAGCTATATGTTGGCGAAATGGCATTGTAAACTGGTCACCGTGATTGACTACAAGACTTGCAGTTTTTATTGGAAACTGGTCACTTTGATTGACTACAGACTTGCAGTTTTTATTGGAAACTGGTCACTTTGATTGACTTCAAGACTTGCAGTTTTTCCCTTATCTGTTTTCATATTTTATTTCTTTTTCCGTTTCTCTTCCTACTTCTTATTCTTCTTATTCTTCTTTTTCTTCTTCTTCTTCTTCTTCTTCTTCTTCTTCTTCTTCTTCTTCTTCTTCTTCTTCTTCTTCTTCTTCTTCTTCTTCTTCTTCTTCTTCATTTACGTTAATCCCAAAATTGACTTTGTGATGTAGTTTACTTCAGCAAGGATGCGATATCTGCGCCTTTCCACTAGACACATCCGATGTCAGCTGTTAATTTGTTGTTGTTCTTCATTGTTCGTCCTCAATCTCCCGTTGCCAAAAAATGAAAAAGGCTTTGCAAGTAACAGGATATGGTCCGGTGACCACAATGCGTTGTGCCGTAGTTTACAGCGTGACTGTGATATTTTCACCTATCGGTCCAACATTGCTGACTTATTTCTGCGCTGTTGCTGTTGCCCCATTGAAGCTGAACAAGCTTGCTGTTGGCAGTCTAATACCATTCTTATATACATGCATGGCTTCTTTATTTGTTTCGCTGATTTGTACAGTGTTGGCAATTGTAGTCAGTGCTTGTAAGAAACACATTGAATTATTGGATACCCGATTAGCCTTCGCCCTTCTCCTTAGCCAGTCTGTTCTGTAGCAGCATGTTATGCAGGATCACCACGTGAAGTTAGATAAAGGTCTTGGTAGCTATTGGACGCTGCGTCTGATGTCAAGGTCACTGACCGAAACGGCTCGGGTACTGTTTAACATCTTGATCACAGCTGGTAATTTAGGGTATCAGGTTTACGTTCCAACTGCGATCCGTATTCTCTTAGCCAGACTACATTAGTGCAGGGCCACTCGAGACGGGATAGGCTCTTGCTGAATACTGGTACGCTGACCTCGATGTAAGCAGCCAGCTGTGGGTCGCTGGCTGCTGTTAAGCTAATTCCATATGGATCAACATCAGCTCCGGAACTGTTTTCTGTTGTTTAGAACTGAGGTCGACTGACTTTTTTCAACACTGCATTCTCTACCAATAGAGAGAATAACTCTGTGGTAGAGTTATCCTTTTGTCTTCAGTTGAGATTCAGTATTACACCCTGGTTATTGTGTGTACTGTGGTCACGTAACCGGTCTCTCCATCTATGCCATTTATGTCAACCTTTCCGTCATTAAACAGTACCTTATCAGTGAAAGATCGTGTTATTTGTGTATTGATAAGGCACTTGTGGTAAAGGTACGGATGAAACTCCGGTCCTTGCAGGCTCAAATACATCCACTTGTCAGTGCTTACCTAGCACGTTGTTATGGAATTAAATACAGCTAGAAAAAGAGCATGCCATCTCACATAATGTACATGAGGTTGTGTCGAACAACGAAGTCTCTCTAACGCTTCATCCCCTACAGCAGTGGATTCTACAAGACAACATTTAGTTTTAGTTGGTATCAATGAAAAGGGCACAGCCACCATTTGTGTATGTCTACAAAAGACGCCCGTCTGGAATCAATGATTACAACTGTGTACATGAGTTGTCTTTCAATCATTTGAGTACTTGAAAGTCAGACCGGATTTCAGAAATGTAGGCTAGGCTTAGAGAACACGAAAAAAAAACGTATACACTCTCTGTCTTTGTCGCAAATTAAATTATAATATCGATTTCTAGACAAACAAAAGTGAACGCCAACATGGGGTCAAGATGCCGAGCAGTGCATGAACTGTAGCGGTCAGCGACACAACATTGAATGCTATCGTCATGGCCAGCGACCTAGAACTCCCAAGGCAATTCTGCAACTCCACGTGACGGTTGTGGATAACAGGCTCCAACTGGGCATACTGGCTAAGAAGATGGGATTGAAGTACTTATAATGCCGTGTTTAATTCGAATGTCGGACCGAAAGCTGCAAACAGTGCTGTCAAGCTACAAACTGCCACACAACGCATGTTGCTCTCTGGACTACATCCTGCTAATTCCAAAGCCGTTTTCAGGGCTTGGTAGTCGGAATTTGAGAACGAAGAGGAAGACCAAGAAGAAAATGAAGAAGAAAAAGAAGAGGAAGAAGAAGAAGAAGAAGAAGAAGAAGAAGAAGAAGAAGAAAAAAAAGAAGAAGAAGAAGAAGAAGACGCCAAACTACTTCAGTCAGATCAACAACTTCCAGAAAACGTTCTGACCAAAGATCTCATGTTGATACAGTAACACTTCTTACCTCGCAGTTAGTTTACCCAGAAAATTTCGTCCATCCTTTTTGGCTCAGATCTGATCCGGAAGCTGATGTATTATTTAAGGTCGCACCCTTGGTGACCCACAGACGCAATAACAACGCAATGGGGGATCAGATAGCAATGTCGTGAATATGGAGAGGAATGGTTACACCACAAGTACACAAGAACTGTACCGTAAAACAGAACACAGTACTATTCCAGTTCACTGATTATATTTGTTGCTCCACTGAGCTTTACCATTAAAGCGAGTTGAAGAAATCCAGTTGCTTTTGTTGGGTCAATCCTGCTGTGTGGGATATTGCGAGTATGTATTGTTGTTTGGATGCTAAGATATGATTTACCCATCTACCTAGGGGAGGAAGACTAACGTCTGGTCTGGTAGAACATACTGATCAGACATGTTAGTCAGGGTCCAGGCAGAACATTACTGGCCAAGACCCTCATAGATCTCTCTGGAAACGGGCTGTTTTAATGGCAGCAAGGATAACGGGATGAGGGATCGTCGTGATCCCCATAGCAGTGAGCGACCCACAGATTAAGCCACGCATAGCACAACCGCCCGGAGGACCTTGGAGCGACTTCATCATCACTCTCGGAATGTGAGGAAAGCAACTGCAACCCGCCACTTAACTTCCTTTTCAGGGCGCACAAAAGAGTAAACGTACTCATTCGAAACAACAACCAATCTACCTTCGTGGTCCCTTGAGCCATACATTTTGTTTGTGTTGTAAGCGCGCAATGGTAGTTGATAAAGTGGCATATTAATAAGATGACAGAAACATCGTTATTTCTGTTTTGAAATGTAAGTAGATTCAGTACAATTGGTATCCCTTCCCATATTTTGGATAGTCTCTCGTTTCGTTTTTTCATGGTCACAGCATATCTATTTTTGTCAACTTTTTCATTTGGATAGGAACCAATTTTGACATTGGAAGCACTGAGTTTGGTTTTTTAATTTTTTGTTTCTGCGTTCGCCTATTTTCTCTATTCCTCACGGTGGTGTGCGTTGCACTGTGGTTTTTATTTTGCGTCTGTGATCCAGAGCTAACTGATATCGTCAGGGTCAGTGATCCAGAGCTAACTGATATCGTCAGGGTCAGCGATCCAGAGGTAACTGATATCGTCAGGGTCAGTGATCCAGAGCTAACTGATATCGTCAGGGTCTGCGATCCAGAGCTAACTGATATCGTCAGGGTCAGTGATCCAGAGCTAACTGATATCGTCAGGGTCTGTGATCCAGAGCTAACTGATATCGTCAGGGTCAGCAATCCAGAGCTAGCTGATATCGTCAAGGTCAGTGATCCAGAGCTAACTGATATCGTCAGGGTCAGCGATCCAGAGCTAACTGATATCGTCAGGGTCAGTGATCCAGAGCTAGCTGATATCGTCAGGGTCAGTGATCCAGAGCTAGGAAGAACCTTCTACACCTTCAAGATTTGAATCTGGATAACAGGCTTAAAGCAGATCTGACTGGCTAAGGAGAAGGAAATACAGAGGGAAAGCTGACCAGATACTCAAAAATGGCATGCTGAAGTCGGACGTGTTGGACAGGGAGGTGCAAATATCGCAGTCAAGCTGTAAACTTCAAACACAACGCATTCCGTTCTCCGGACTAATTCTTTTACTTACAAACCCCTTTTTCATGGGTGGTAGTGGGCGTTTGCGAATAAAGAAGAAGAATAGGAAGAAATGGAGGATGAAGAAGATGAAAAAGAAGAAGCAGAACAAGAAGAAGAAGTTGCGAACCTGGTGTTATGGTGTTTACAAAGTGGTAACATTTTAAAAGTCATGACAGAGACTTTCTGACATCTAGTTTAAAGCGAGGTAGCGAGGGGTAGCGAGGGGTAGCGAGGGAGACAAAGGTAGAGACAGACAGAAAGATCTGGTAATTTAAAAGGCAGAAGAAAAGTGGATAGACATGTCCTAAAAAACAATTGACAACGGAGAAGTTGAAGTAGGAGTGTGTACGACAAGCAGGCTACTAAAACTATAAGAATTTGCAGTGCATGCCATCTGCTAAGTGGGACTGAGTAAATATGAGTTTTTTCCAAGTTCAATCCTTTTTTTTTCAATGATCTAACAGAAAAAAGTTGACCATAGACCTTCTACTGATCAAGTCAATCTTCTACTGTTTCAGTACGTCTGGACGGGCGATCAATTAGCGCTATATTTGGTTTTCCTTAACCGGATCCAGTGAGCCATGAATTATTCAAGAAGGGACATTTTGAGACCAACAGAAGTAATAAAAACATGACACACTTGTTATGGCAGCAGTGGCGTGAACTCCTTGAAAAGTAGTCAAATGTGTGCTTTACAAAGAGACGATACAGTATTACAAATAATGCTTCAATTACCTATAAAATCGTGTCTATTATACCAACTGTTACTACAACTAATACAATTGATTATATTGTCACGTTTATAACACAAACTGTTCCTAAAATAACTACTACAATTGTTTATTTAATCACATTTTTCAGACCACATGTTCCTTTAATAACTACTACACCAGCTGATTCTCGTGTCATGTTTATAACACCCACTGCTACTACAGTAATACTACAATTGATTCTCTTGTCACATTTATAACACCCACTGCTACTACAATAACTATTACAATTGATTCTCTTGTCACGTTTATAACACCCCCTGCTACTACAATAACTATTACAATTGATTCTCTTGTCACATTTATAACACCCACTGCTACTACAATAACTATTACAATTGATACTCTTGTCACGTTTATAACACCCCCTGCTGCTACAATAACTATTACAATTGATTCTCTTGTCACGTTTATACCACCGCCTGCTACTACAATAACTACTATACTTGCTAGTATTGTCACTACTATCAGACCAATTGTTCCTAAGTCAACTAATGCTACAAATTGCTTTTGATGTTACGTCACAACTGCTCCAACTGCAACTAAAATGGAATTGTTCCCGTTACTACTCCTAATGGTTATCTAACCTTTTCTTCCTCAGTTCCTATCCTCCCTTTTCCCCCTTGCTGTGTCCTCTTTCCTCACTTCATATCCTCCCGTCTGTTATCTTCACGTTATATCTTACGTGTCCTCCATTACTTTATTCCCTTTCCTCATTTCCTATCCTCACTTCCTTTATTCCTTTCCTTTATTTCGTGTTCTCTCTGTCCTCTTTACCTTTTTGTCTCTTTCTTCACTTTCTTTTTATCCTGCCTCCCTTTCTTTTATTGCCTTTCCTCATTCTCTGTTCTCCCTTCATTTATTCCCATTCCTCACTTAATATCATCCCTTCCTGTATTCCCTTTCCTAACTCCCTATCATCCCTTTTGTATTCCCTTTCCTCACTCTCTATCCTCTAGTCATGTATTCCTTTTCCAAACTCCCTATCCTCCCTTTATTTATTCCCTTTCCTCACTCCCTATCCTCTTATCATATATTCCCTTTCCTCACTCCTTATCCTCCCTTTATGTATTCCTTTTTCTCTCTCCCTATCATTTCTTCCTTTATTCCCTTTTCTCACTCCATATTCTTCTTTCCTTTATTCGCATTCCTCACTCGCTATCCTGGCTTTCCTTTATTCCCTTTCCTCATTTGCGATTCTTCCTGTCCAGTCTTCACTTTTATCACTACCTTTCCTCCTATCTTGTATTCCCTTTCCTCACTCCTTATCCTGACTCTCAAATCCTCATTCCCTATCATCCCTTCCATTTCCGATTCTTCCTGCACTGTCTTTCCTTTCCTCATTCCCTTTCTTCCCCTCCATAATATTCCTTTTTTCACTCCATATCCTCCCTTCTTTTATTCCCTTTCCTCTCTCCTTATCATCTCGACCTTTATTTCCTTTCCTCACTCCTTATCCTCCCGACCTTTATTCCTTTTCCTCACTCCATATTCCCCTTTCCTTTATTCTCTTTCATCACTCGTTATCCTGCCTTCCTATATTCCCTTTCTGCATTTCCAATTCTTCCATTCCAGCCTTCCATTTCCCCGCTCCATGTCATCCCTTCCATTATATCCTTTTCCTCACTCCCTATCCTCCCTTCTATGACCGATTCTTCCTGCAATGCCTTCCCTTTCCATACTCCTTGTCCTCCCTTCCATTACATCCCATTCCTCACTCCCTATCCTCTCTGCCCTCCCTTTCCCTACCTGATGTCCAACAACCCACTATCACAGTGAGTACAACGAGATCAGCCCTGTCCAATATCCACGGTCGTGTAACGTCAAAGCTCTTTAAAAGAGCATCGGTTCTTCACGTTAAATGTGATTACAGAGACTACTAACAACACCTCACACAGAAAGGCCCCCAAACTCCAAGATTAAATCAGCTAACCAATTCTCTCCTTTAGCCGAGATATATGTCAAAAAATATTCGATCTGATGAATTTTGTAAGAGTGGAAATCGTTAAAATATTCGACAAAGTTTCATCAACGAAAGCATTTAGGCTGAGGCTGTACCGGTACATAACTTATCTCTGTCACTGCTCAAGGGTTAACCCAGACTTGGATTGATCGGTGTGTCGGTTTGGAGGTTGTAATGTGTTTTTGAGTACTACCCTAGAGGGGAGATATTATTCGTCACTGGATTCTTGTTCTTGTGTATTGCTTTGATTTTTGGTATGTTTTGTTATGTTATGTTTTGTTCTGTTTTGTTTATGCTTCTTTTGTTATGTCTTGTTTTATTAAATGTTTGAGGTTTTATTTATATATTGTGTTTTATAATGAGCTGTTTTGTTTGTTGATATTTTTTGTTTATTGATATGTTTTTTTGTATATGATGTTTTGTTTGTTGATATTTATTTGATTTATATTGATATGTTTTTTTTTTATAATGGTATGTTTTGTTTGTTCATTTTTTTACTATTTATATGTTTTGTTTGATAATGCGTTGGTTTGTTTGTTGATTTCTTTTGGTTTTCTATTGACTTGTTTTGTTTTATAGTGATATGTTTTGTTTGTTGATATTGTGTTTCTATTGATATATTTTGTTTTATAATGAGATGTTTTGTCTATTGATATTTTACAATTTGCTATTGGTATGTTTAGATTTGTATTGATATGGTTGGTTTTGCCATGTTTTGTTAAGATGTGTTATGTTTTCTTCTGTTTTGTCGACTCTGTTTTATGTTTTCTTTTGTATTGAAATATTGTGTTTTGTTTCATTATGTTTTTAGATGCTTTCAGATGTTTTGTTTTGAAAGTTTACATTTTCATTCGTCATTTTTTGCTGTTTTATTTGGTTTTGTTATGTATTGAATTGTTTTTGCTTTGTTTTTGTTTTTAAATGTAGTGTTTTGCTTTGTTTTGTTCTGTTACGTTCTATTTTTGTTGTTATGTTATGTTTTATATTATAATGTTATGTTTTTCATGTTTTACATAAACAATCTTATGTTCTGTGTTTGAATTGTTATGTTTGCTTTTTATGTTATGTTTTTCTTTTTGTATGTTTTATTTTACACATTGTTATATAATCGTTTGCTATGAAATGTTTTGTTATATTGTTTTATTTTATTTGGTATTATTTTATTAGGCTTGCTGTTAATATCTGAAGTTTTTTTTCGGAATGTTTTACATACGCATTTACATATTTTGTTATTTTGTGCTATGATTGTATTATGTTGTGCTATGTTATATTTCACTGTATTAAGCTATGTTATGTTTTGTTATGAAATTATATGTGGCCGTGTGTCATTTTGTGTTCAGCTGGATTTAATATGTTATCTCTGCTACTGTACGTTTTGAATATGCGTTGGTATTACTTTTTATGCACTGTTATTTCTTGTTAAGCATTGTTTTGTTTGTTTCTTATGATTCACTGTTATTTTATGTCATGATTTACTATGTTATTTTTAACTAACTTAACGTCTTCATACTGATTTAGAAGACTATGCAGAGTCTGTATACAACTACTCTATTCCGTCCACTATTTCTTGTGGCAATGCATTCCAAGCATTCACAACTTTCTGACCAAACAAATATTTTCAGGTACATAATCTGGACCTTTCTTTAATTAATTTGTGAATGTTTCCTCTTGTTCTATTATGTGACTGTACGTTGAAAAACGTTTCATATTCTAATTTATCCTTATCGGATAAACCTGTATTAAATCACTTCGAATTATAATATTTTCTAAATACTGTAGGCCGTTTTTTCTGTCTTTTCTCATAACCGTAATTCTGGAATCTCATTATCAGTTGTATCGCTCTTATTTGTATCCTTTCCAGAATGTTTATATCTCATATACAATAAGTAATATACCTGTACGCAGTACTCCAATCTAGGTCTAACTAATACTTTATACAGCTTGACAACCAATGCCATGCCCCTCTGCTTAATAGTTCTTTGTATCCTTCCTAACATTGCATTTACCTTTTTTACTAATACCTGGACTTCCCCACTCAGTTTACCTGTATGATTAATTATTAACCCTAGGTCAATTATCTTTTCTATTTTCTTTATAATTTTCACTCCATTCTGTAAATATTTTTCATATTTGATCTTATCTATGTGGATGACTGCATATGTATCTAAACTCCAAATATATATATATATATATGTATAAAGAACAGAATTATTCCCAAAACCGAGCCCTGTGACACTCCACTTTTTATAACAATCCACTCAAAGTACTCCTTATTTATGCCCACTATCTGCTATCTTCCCGTTGACCATTTTTCAATCTATTTGACAACTTCGCTACCTATTCCGGGTGATTTTAACTTCCTAAACAATGTTTGATGGGATATTCTATCAGAGGCTCTTTCAATAATGTAGATACATAACAGTCACTGACTACCCTTCATCTATCATTTTGGTAACCTCCTCCATAAATTTTCTAGAAGATTCGTAAAGTACAATCTCCTTCTATTAAAACTATGATGACTATTTCTGATTAGATTAAATTTGTCTAAATGCATTTCAGTGTTTGTTTTTTTTTTTTGTTTTTTTTTTGCCATTTCATTTAATATTTTGTTATGGTATGCAATGTTAAATGGGGAAAAAGAATAAATTTGGTCGGGCAAATTGTACTGTTTATCAGGGTCAGGCAAAACATACTGGCTAAGACTCTCACCTCGGCTTCCTAGTAGCCCTCTCTAGAAACGGTTTGTTTTCATGGCAGCATGGCTAACGAGGTGATAGATCGACGTGTTTCCCGTTGTAGTGAGTGACACGCAGCTTAGGTCAAGCATAGTACAACCACCAGCTGGAGGACCCAAATTCACCTTTATCAGCACGCTCGGGATGAGAGGAAATCTACTGCAACCTGCAACTTAACGTCCTTTTCAGGGCGCACAACAGAGTAACCTACTCATTGTGGGCATTTGCAAACAACATCAACAACGTTATATTTTATATTTGTTTTGTTATTTGGCGTGGGCTGATGAAACTTTGGTTTTTTTTTAGTTATACTTGCTGATGTTACATAAGTCACAGAACATTAGGATGGACTTGACATTGCAGTTGAAGATCTGCATTTTTGTGGCATACTTTATTTGTTTTCAATTTCCACAAATTTTTGATGCATTTAAAGCCACTCGTCTTTTGTATTCTTCTTCTTCTTCTTCTTCTTCTTCTTCATCGTACGCAGTCAGACAGTAACCATTATTTTTTCGAAAAAGGCAGCGGTCATCCTGAGGCTGTCGACACTGCCATAGAGCTTGTCTGGTGTTGCCACTGGTGACGGCCACATCTGCTCTCTCTGATCCTCGTATGTCGGGCAGTTTTGCAGCAAATGCTCAGCGGTCATTTTCCCGGTACCACACGGGCATTCGTCGGTGCCACCTATCTTCAATTTGTTGAATAGGTGGTACCCCAGTCTATTGTGGCCAGTGCAAAGTTTGAAGACCACGACCTGCTCTCTTCTGTTCAACTGGTAATAGGCATCGTTTTTGGTGTAGCCAGTATGTTCGGTTTCCCATTTGGTCATGTATCTAGCTCTAATAAGCCGTTTTGACTCTTCGATAGTCATACTAGTATCTGGTTGTGGTAGTTTTGCACCTTCTTTTGCCAGTCTGTCTGCCTCCTCGTGGCCTTGGGTGTTGCAGTATTGTATTCTGAATTTGATATATCGTTCAGTACATCTGACATTGTATATATTTCTGCAAAGATATGCATACAAATCTACTTCAGATAGGATCGAGTGTCCCAGTACAATTTGATTGTGGTTCATCATTATCACGTAGCATGTCCTTTGCAGAACGTTGTTCATATGACAGCCTGTCTGTAGGAAACTCTATCTTCCGCCAGTCTTCCGGCCTACTCCAATGTCAAATCCAGCGTCTCCTTGATGTCTTGAGTCTATAGTCTTCTTGGTCGGCCCATGCCTCTCTTTTCAATGGCCATGCTCTCCATAACCACTGTTTCGAGTCCGTTGTGTTGTTTGACGTATCCAAAAGATCTCAGTTTTCGGGTCATTCATGAGCCAATTCTCTACATTCAGGTCTTGCCTGGTGGATTTGTTTCTTTCTTTCTTTATCCATGGGATTGTCAGGACTCTTCTACGGCACTATGTTTCATGAGCACCGATCTTCACTATTAATGCTTTTGTAATCGTCCATGTTTCACATTCATTGATTGACATAGGAAAAATGCATATTCTTAGGATCGTTAGTTTTAATTTAATAATAGTTAGACGATTGTATTCGCATGATCTGTGGTTTTCTATGCGTACTGAAGCAATACGGAAAAGTAAAAGTCTTGAGAGCCTGTGTTTTTCTTATGGCAGCTTATAGCTGCGAATCATGGACGATTGCCAAAACTTCCGGACAAAGAATCGGATCTTTCGAGTCAAAATGTTACAGAAAGATCCTCAGAATATCCTTGACATAGAATAAGGCAAATGACAAATGTAGACATTCGGCAAGAGTTGAGCATAGAATAGAACTGGTTTAACAATTCCATTTTGGCTCGAAAATACAAATACTTTGGTCACATCAAGAGACACAACGGTCTCGAGTGAACAGTGATGGAAGGTATGGTGCCAGGAAAAAGAGGAAGTGGTAGACCAATAAGACGATGGCACCAAGATTTCCAGGAATGGCTGAGTATGACTTTGGCGGAGTCTGAGTTTTGACAAGAGAAAAAGTTTTTTTTTCAGACAGACTGATGGGATCGACGTTCTACAAAGGACATGCTACATGATGATGATGACTGAAGCAATGGAAATATTAACAATCAGGGGGAGACAAATGTGTGTGCTGTCACTACTACACCTCAACACATTTATGGACAGAATAAAGTTGGAGGCCAAAAAGGATCAATAATGTCAAGGAGAAAGAACAGAGCTGATCAGTTAAATGAACTCCTTTTTGCCGATGATCAAAGTCTAATTTGCGAGAGCGAAGAGAATATTCAGCAACATCCGACTGCGCTCGACTTTGTGTGTGAAAAATACAGTATGAAAATTAACACATCCAAAACATATACTTTGCAGAAATGGAGATCGCCTAAAAACATGAACATTATGGTAAACAGGACCAAGATTACATAAGTGCAGGAATCCAAGTACGTGGGCAGTGTTTTCACACAGGATGGAGTTTTAGTAAGAGAAAAATAAGATGAGGTGCCAAAAATCAAATGCAATTGCATACCAGCTGTCACCATTATTGAAACACCCTAACATAAACATATCGACAAAACGAATGTTAATCAACAGTATATTCGTGCCAACTTTCTGTTACCAGTTTTAAATGTGGACTTGACTTGGCTTTGTGGCTTTGTTCGTTCTCAATCTGCCGCTACCAAGCCCTGGAAAGGCTTAAGTAGCAGAATGTAGTCCAGAGAACGGAATGCGTTGTGTCGTAGTTTACAGCTTGACTGTGATATTTGCACCTTTCGGTCCAACACATCCGACTTCAGCAAGCGTTTTTTGAGCACCGGTGCAGTCTGTTATCCATGATCACAGCGTCGAGGTGTAGAAGGGTCTTTGCAGCTATGGTTCGCTGGCCCTGACGCTAGCAGTCAGGTATGGGTCGCTGACCAATGCAGCTCATGCGCTGCTCCGCATCTTGATCCCAAAGGTGGACTTTAACCAAATCTTTATGGTGAAAGATCACGATATGTGAGATGAGATGCCTGCGGAAAACAATCAACGTAACTAGGAGAGACAGATTGCGCAATGGAGATGTGCGAACAATAATTGATGCAGGACCCTGTACATAATGTATTGATGAGAAGAGAACCAAGTAGTTCGCCCGACTAATTAAAATGCAGCCTGACGAACTACCCATGTGCACATATAACGTACATCAATCTGGTTTTCGCAACAGTTTCAGACCGAGCACTAGATCCAAAGAAAATGCTGCGGATATTGTATATCAGCAAGGGATGACGACTACTTCAGCGACACGTCTGAACTTGGACAGAAAACTACGGCTCCTCACAACGCTTCGCATCTCAAGTTGACAAGAAAATACAAAACCGTCAGACTAGTTTCGGGGACCATTCCAGAAGTATATCTATTTTATTTTGCATTTCGTTGTCGCCGTGAGGCAGAAGAACCAAGACATTAACAAACTCTAGATATGCAAGCGTTTTCGTCAAAATCCGTAGAATTCTATTTTCGTATGTACTGTCGTGTCCTTCGCAATCCATTCCTAATGCAAACAGAAAGAAAAAGGAGGGAAAAGAGATATCCATGTCTCGCTCCACTTCTAATCTCAAATGACTTTTAAAACATGTATGAAGAGTGACGTCACGGAAGAGACCCGTATTTTCAATTTCTCAATGCACGTACTTTATCTGTGCCATCTTCCATGACACCTCTTAACTTGTCTAGACTCCCACGCATCTATTTCCTCCTGATTTATGTCATTTGTGATTGGTGTCATTTGGTATTGATGTCATTTGTGATTGATGTTGTTTGTGATCGATGCTATTTGTGATTGATGTCATTTGAGCTGCGGGATGGCCTGTGGTTTATTTACATTTACCTGATTTTTCAAACTACACAAAGACAAATTTACGATGCGAAAAGCTTATTATGCAATTAAATATAAAACAGGATAATTAAGAGAATTAACTATGTGACATGCCATTCTACCGGCTTTGGTTAGGCGGTTTGTTAAGAGCAGTATAGCTGTCGCCTGGCAGACTGCGGGTCTGTTTTGTCTAGTGTTTCAGTCTATTAAGTTGGACTCACACATTAGGTAACCACCCTTTGTAGTGGAGTAAAAAGCAACTCGAGCCTAGCTCGCTAAACAGGAATTCATTCTCCGAACTATATCCAGCTCACATAAGAGATGTGACCTGCACTGGGAGATCTAGCTCACATCAGAGATGGTACCTGCACTGGGACACCTAGCTCACATCAGAGATGGGACCTGCACTGGGACACCTAGCTCACATCAGAGATGGGACCTGCACTGGGACACCTAGCTCACATTAGAGATGGGACCTGCACTGGGACACCTAGCTCACATCAGAGATGGGGCCTGCACTGGGACATCTAGCTCACATCAGAGATGGGACCTGCACTGGGACACCTAGCTCACATCAGAGATGGGACCTGCACTGGGAAACCTAGCTCACTTCAGAGATGGGACCTGCACTGGGACACCTAGCTCACATCAGAGATGGGACCTGCACTGGGACATCTAGCTCACATCAGAGATGTGACCTGCACTGGGACACCTAGCTCACATCAGAGATGGGACCTGCACTGGGACACCTAGCTCACATCAGAGATTGGACCTGCACTGGGACATCTAGCTCACATCAGAGATGGGACCTGCACTGGGACACCTAGCTCACATCAGAGATGGGACCTGCACTGGGAGATCTAGCTCACATCAGAGATGGGACCTGCACTGGGACACCTAGCTCACATCAGAGATGGGACCTGCACTGGGATACCTAGCTCACATCAGAGATGGGACCTGCACTGGGAAACCTAGCTCACATCAGAGATGGGGCCTGCACTGGGACATCTAGCTCACATCAGAGATGGGACCTGCACTGGGACACCTAGCTCACATCAGAGATGCGATCTGCACTGGGACACCTAGCTCACTTCAGAGATGGGATCTGCACTGGGACATCTAGCTCACATCAGAGATGTGACCTGCACTGGGACACCTAGCTCACATCAGAGATGGGACCTGCACTGGGACACCTAGCTCACTTCAGAGATGGGACCTGCACTGGGACACCTAGCTCACATCAGAGATGCGACCTGCACTGGGACACCTAGCTCACATCAGAGATGGGACCTGCACTGGGACACCTAGCTCACATCAGAGATGGGACCTGCACTGGGACACCTAGCTCACACCAGAGAAGGGACCTGCACTGGGACATCTAGCTCACATCAGAGATGGGACCTGCACTGGGACACCTAGCTCACATCAGAGATGGGACCTGCACTGGGATACCTAGCTCACTTCAAATATGGGACCTGCACTGGGACACCTAGCTCACATCAGAGATGGGACCTGCACTGGGACATCTAGCTCACATCAGAGATGTGACCTGCACTGGGACACCTAGCTCACATCAGAGATGGGATCTGCACTGGGACACCTAGCTCACTTCAGAGATGGGACCTGCACTGGGACACCTAGCTTACATCAGAGATGGGACCTGCACTGGGACATCTAGCTCACATCAGAGATGGGACCTGCACTGGGACACCTAGCTCACATCAGAGATGGGACCTGCACTGGGACACCTAGCTCACTTCAGAACTGGAACCTGCACTGGGACACCTAGCTCACATCAGAGATGGGACCTGCACTGGGACACCTAGCTCACATCAGAGATGGGGCCTGCACTGGGACATCTAGCTCACATCAGAGATGGGACCTGCACTGGGACACCTAGCTCACATCAGAGATGGGACCTGCACTGGGACACCTAGCTCACATCAGAGATGTGACCTGCACTGGGACACCTAGCTCACATCAGAGATGGGACCTGCACTGGGACACCTAGCTCACATCAGAGATGAGACCTGCACTGGGACACCTAGCTCACATCAGAGATGGGACCTGCACTGGGACACCTAGCTCACTTCAGAGATGGGACCTGCACTGGGACACCTAGCTCACATCAGAGATGGAACCTGCACTGGGACATCTAGCTCACATCAGAGATATGACCTGCACTGGGACACCTAGCTCACATCAGAGATGGAACCTGCACTGGGACATCTAGCTCACATCAGAGATATGACCTGCACTGGGACATCTAGCTCACATCAGAGATATGACCTGCACTGGGACACCTAGCTCACATCAGAGATGGGACCTGCACTGGGACACCTAGCTCACATCAGAGATGGGACCTGCACTGGGACACCTAGCTCACATCAGAGATGGGACCTGCAATGGGACACCTAGCTCACATCTGAGATGGGACCTGCACTGGGACACCTAGCTCACATCAGAGATGTGACCTGCACTGGGACATCTAGCTCACATCAGAGATGGGACCTGCACTGGGACATCTAGCTCACATCTGAGATGGGACCTGCACTGGGACATCTAGCTCACATCAGAGATGGGACCTGCACAAACCCTTATGCTCCTGTAGAAGTACACGTCGACTAACAGATCATGAGAATTGCAATAGTGGAGAGTGAGCTGGTTTCCTTTAGACTGGGATTAAAGGACGTCAGGGTTCGAAATCACGAACGGACAGAACATTCGGAACCTTACTGGTTCCTAGTACACCCGCTGCTCCAGTCGACCCAGTGGTAAATGGAGACCTGACATATGATTTGAGGAATGTATCAACGGCGAGGAAGGGAACTGTTAGCGTCAAAGTCAGCGAACCAGATCTGTCAAGACCCTTCTCCCTCAACGAACCAGATCTATCAAGACCCTTCTCCCTCAACGAACCAGATCTGTCAATACCCTTCTCCCTCAACGAACCAGATCTGTCAAGACCCTTCTCCCTCAACGAACCAGATCTGTCAAGACTCTTCTCCCTCAACGAACCAGATCTGTCAAGACCGTTCTCCTTCAACGAACAAGATCTGTCAAGACCCTTCTCCTTCAACGAACAAGATCTGCCAAGACCCTTCTCATTCAACGAACCAGATCTGTCAAGACCCTTCTCCCTCAACGAACAAGATCTGTCAAGACCCTTCTCCCTCAACGAACCAGATCTGCCAAGACCCTTCTCCTTCAACGAACCAGATCTGTCAAAACCATTCTCCCTCAACGAACCAGATCTGTCAAGACCCTTCTCCCTCAACGAACCAGATCTGTCAAGACCCTTCTCCTTCAACGAACCAGATCTGTCAAGACCCTTCTCCTTCAACGAACCAGATCTGTCAAGACCCTTCTCCTTCAACGAACCAGATCTGTCAAGACCCTTCTCCCTTATACGTGGTGATCCTGGGTTAAAGGCTGAAACAGGACAAACTGAATAAGAAGAATGGATCGACAAGAAAGGGGAACCAGGTTGCCAAAAAATGTCATGCTGAAATTGGATGTGTCGGACCGAAAAGTGCAGAAATCTTAAACTAAACTTACGACACAACGATTCCGTTCTACGGACTACATCCTGCTACTTGCAAAGCACATTCTGGCTTGGTAGCCAGTTTGAGAACAACTGACGAAGAAGAAGAAGAAAAAGAAGACATATATGATTTAATTTGGAACGAGCAGGTGCAGGATTGAAATTGCTTTAAACAGGCTAAATTTAAATTGGGCCAGCTGTAACGTCTGCGTTCGGTTGCCGTTGGAACGACACGTTGAACAATATTATTCATGATAATGCTCAGCAGTGAGAAGCGGGTTAGCGATTTTCTTCAAAATTGACCTTGCATTAAGAAAACTAGAATTATAAGCCTTAGTTTGTCTACTTCTTTCCATCTAGGTGAAAGAAAACATACCGCAAAACTATTCTGCGACTGACTGTATGTGCGACGTTAATTCCCAAGCTGTATAAATACCCTCAGAACAAGGGGAGTGATTGCCATCATGTGTTTTGACATCCTTGATTATCGATGAATTTTTCCCTTACTCACATATTAGTCCAATGTCAAATGTCCAATTAAATGCTCTATTTTATTCGCATTCTGTGTCACCGATCTACTGTATTTATATTCTTCTCTTGTACACGATTTTACCACCTGTCACTAGATTTGTCCTAGTACCTATGTCTGATTTAAAGTCCAAAGAATATTGCACGATTTCTTAAAAATTTAGCTATTAATGGTCATTTATAATTCCTTGCCAGTAATGTATCTCTATTAGCGAGGAATGTTAAGCCGTTTAAAAATAGTTTAAATAAAAATGTGTCCAGCTCCCAGTCGAGCAAGGTCTTCAACAGATACACGTAAAGTCCTCATGTTTTGATCCGTCTGCCTGTGTGTTTTCCAATTCTGCGTCTTCAGCTCAGTTAACTTAACTTAACTTAACTTAACCTAAATTATCGTGTTTATACTGGTTTTGCAGACTCT
This sequence comes from Ariolimax columbianus, assembly GCA_036924085.1. Classification (NCBI taxonomy): domain Eukaryota; kingdom Metazoa; phylum Mollusca; class Gastropoda; order Stylommatophora; family Arionidae; genus Ariolimax; species Ariolimax columbianus. Next base: position 12,766,551 of record JAVGWX010000021.1, read on the forward strand.
GCAGAGTATGTATATAACCAGTTTCATTTACATGCCATTGCTCTCAAAGCTGTGTACATCTAATCTATTCTTAACTGTATTAATTGTCCCTACTTCCACTACTTCCTGTGGCAATGCATTCCAAGCATTCACCACTCTCTGACTAAAAAATATATCCTAATATCGAATCTGGACCTTTCTTTAGTTAATGTGTCGTTGTGCCGTGACTGTTTCGGTTCCCTCTTCTTCTAACACTCTGGGATTTCCAGAACAGAGACTGTTTTATAATGCTGTGACATAGTTTGATTAAGTAGTGGCGAATCCAGCGACAGCGACTTCATAGCACTGTCCGTTCCATTTGTATCTCTGGTTCGTGTCATCAGTTCCACATTAGCGATGGTAACATTCCACTTTAATCCTTGCTTTCACCTCAAGTATCTATTTATGAAGGCTGTACATTTTGTTGTTGATGCTGTTGGATTGTTATTGTTGTTGATTGTTCCCGACGTTTCTTGACATAACAATTTTACATCATTTACATTAGAATTGAAAATCGGTATTCTTGTGCTGGACTCAATGAATGATGATTTGCATAATACCCAGCAGTAAATGGGGAACAGACATTACGGTTAGCCACGGCAAGACATCGCGCCTTAATACAAAAAAACACATTTTAGAAACCGCGTTCGGCGTTTGATAGTGAGTAAAAAAAATGATGCATATTACCAGTTGAACAGAAGAGAGCAGGTCGTGGTCTTCAGACTCCGCACATGCCACAACAGACTGAGGTACCATCTACTCAATAAACTGAAGATAAGTGGTACTGACGAATGCACCTGTGGTACAGGGAAAATGACCGCTGAACATCTGCTGCAAAATTGCTCGACATACGAGGACCAGAGAAAGCAGATGTAGCCATCACCAGTGCCAACACTAGACAAGCTCTATGGCAGTGTCAACAGCCTCAGGATGACTGCTGCTTTCTTCGAGCAAATTCAAGTTGACGTCTGACAGCGTACGAAGAAGAAGAAGTTTGCTAGTGAGTAATTTTTATCTTATATTTCGTTACAATTACCGCCTTCATTTTATCTATTATTCCCTTTATTTACTTTCATCTCATTTTTCATTCCCTCATATCCTAAACTATTCCATCCTCAAACCCTTTTCAATCCTCCCTTCAGTTATGTACAAACCTCTATCAGGACCTGCCACCCATTTGTTATCGATTAATTTATGTTTTATCTTAATTATTTTCTTCATTGACATCCTTAAGCGATAAACTTCACGTTAGAAAAAAATTTATAATAAATGGTTAAATAAACACCTACCTGCAGCCTTGCTGTGATAGAAATTGGTTTGATTCCAAAATCGTGGGCGTTCAATGACTAAGGGGTTGTGCAATGTGATAAATGCTAAGTGTTTTGAGATGTGTAAATTGAAAACACAGGAATAATGTTTACAAAATGTGTGTTTCGGAGTAATACTGCTTCAAGCAGATTGTTTTCGTTTTTGTCTTTGTATGTGTTGAAATACCAGAGCTGTAGTCAGGTGTAATAGCTTAGGGCAAATGTATTTTTTTCAAAACATGTCGAAATATGTCCTTTAAAAAGAATGTGCATGGGACTAGCAACGTCGTCATGTAATACAATTGAAGCAACATTAGCAGATATTCTGAACCGGGCTTCCCTTTAAGAGGCCAGCAGTAGATATGGCCATATGCTTCACTTGGATATATCACGTGAATCAGTCCTACAGTACTTTAACCCCAATTGTGTTCAATCCAGGTGCCATCTCTTCATTTCAGGTTGGCTGAAACGGGTCTCCAATGTTCTGTGCCTCTTGTCCTTATGGTACAATCCGTTGACATACAATATTTTGACATTTTCCTCCAACTTACATCTGGGATTCTCCTGACGCATACAAGGAATTTCATGGAGTGACAGAGGGACTAACAACGAAGTGTTGGACCGTGCAAAGGTTGTCAGCTTAGTTACGATTCTACGCTATCACCGTTTGCGGTGACTTGGTCACGTGTGCAGAATGGAGGATGGGCTAATACCAAAAGATATCATTTATGGAGAGCTGACCACAGGTAAGCGTAAAAAAGGTAGAACCTTCCACCGCTACAAAGACGTTTGCAAGCGTGACCTGAAGGCATTGGATATGGACACCTGTAACTGGGATGAACTTGCCAAAGACAGGCCCGGCTGTAGGTAGGCTTTGTGTGTTGGTCTGCAGGCAGGGGAAGACAGGTTGTTTCAAGATGCAGACTACAAACGTTTTGCGGCGTAAGCTAGGACAACAACTGACTGTCCCCTCTCTACCGTAAAGCCTATTGTCTCTCAAGACTGACCGGATGCCAATCAATCTATGTCATGTGTCAAGACTAAAGTTCAAAACTTCATTTCCGACACAGCACTTTAGAGTATCGAAACTCAAAGTCATTCTGACCAACTCTGGACGGATTCCGTATCACACCTCCCATGTTTGCATCTGTCTGCTGAGAAAATATGAGTCCGAGGATAATGACATTTTGCAAACTTGACGGTTCGTATGTGTTGTTTACACTAGAAGTGACGTCATCATGTGCATCGTACGTATGTTCACTTGGTGCATTTTGGTCCGGTTTCATTTGAATACGCCTCGTATATATATATCTGGCAAAGATGGCGCCATAACTGGCTGCGAGTCTACATTTCTCTACTGTTTTGGATCATTATGGATGCCGCCAGACTACGGATTTGCCTGGAATTCACACTAGTCGACGACTTACACTTGTGTTCACGGAAACGTGATGTTGTTTTCCGTCGCGACTTGTTATTTCGTTCTTTTTTTGTGATTTCTTCCATCCATTTATCCTGGTCTGGACGCCGGCTGAATCAGTGAAAGGAACTCAGCTTATAGTTATACCTGTGTCGTCTTTCACGGGTTAGTTCTGCCGGTTAACCTTCCCGAATTTGGCGTGTGGGAATTTTAGATGCTACTATGATGAGATGAATACAGCTGGGGAGAGATACCAGACTCACTCACACGCTGAGTGTTGTCCATACGACCTCTTGTGGTTATCGAAAAGGCACGACAAACTGCGTTAGATGGCAGATGCCTTCCCATCTTTCTACACTGCGGGTTACATGTTTACGGAAAAGCTTCGGTGGTAACCCTGAGACAAAATCTGCATCCTATGCTCTCTCCAGTCGTCTCGATGAATGTATTTCCACTGGCAAAAGGTAGCTTAGGCTCTGTGAGTGAGGTTGACAAAAGGCGCAGTTTCTTCCTCACTTTAATCCACATCACCGCGCAAGTCACCCATTTCAGCGGACACAGCAAGAGATACGACTGTCCACACGGCTGAACAAAGAGAGTGGTCTTCATCACTTGTGATGGACAACTATTATATGTGTTGTGCGTGTGTGTGTTTGTGTGTATTTAAAAACAAATCATGTTTCTTTTGTGTCCGTGTATTTGAACTAACCTGTCTTTTTTATTTGCCTCGTAACTCCGACTTAAAAATAGAAAACCACCGCTACAATCGCCCCCTATGGAATCTTGCACTAGAGCTCTGTATGCTCTTGCATAATATGGTTTCCATATCCATATGTTTTACATTAGAAAGTTTGCTAGCCATACTAGCGACTCTCAGTATTCGCCGTTTACGAGAAGGTCAAAGTGCGATAGTGGCTTAATTATTTTGTCCCAGCGTACATCACGGCGCGGTCTTGAACTGTAAGATCGCATTGAAGTTGACGTGTCTGTTATGTTAAATTGGTCTTCTCTGACCTACCCGTTTTCCGTTTTTGATATTTTAATAATAACGAACTAAATCGGGCAACCATGGTTTGCGTGTCTGAAGATAAATCAAATTAGCCCACAATTATTCAGAAACTCCTACTGCTCAAAACAAGCTCAAATGGGATAGGAAACCATATAGTATATCAACTTATATCAGGGGGGGGGGGGGGTACATTACGGGTGTGCTAGGTATGCGGCGCACATCGAAACAGCCGGACGGATAAACAGTAGCAAAAATGTAGAAATACTATTTAACTAAAAAATGTTAATACAATAAAGAAAATATCAGAATTAAATATTCATAGAGCAAAGTTTCATATTATTTCGTTTGTTATATTTGCAACCTTGCTTACCTCGATTTCCTTTTTTCTGGGCGTGCTGAAGCTATTTTGCTCACTTTAAATCTAGCTTCCGTTTGTTATGAAACAGCAGAAGAAGGGGGTAAAACGGTTTATAATGAAAATAACGGGTGTGCTAAGTAGTCTAGCGGTGCTGGAACCTTGCAGCACACCGTTTCACTAGTTCATGAGAACTACATTCCTTGCGTTGTGCAGGGCGATTTGTGCTAAACAATGTAATGTTTGCTTATTGTATTGTATATAATTACGTACGAGAACGACAGCAGGAATAACTTTCCTTGTTTATAAATCAGTATTCCAATTATTTCAAATAAATACTGACTCTTCACTGGGTTGGTACTCTGATTTGAAGGAACACTGACTATATGAACGTCCAAGGATATTCGCACAAGGCGATCGATGCACGGTGTGCATGGAATTTGCAACTTCTTCATGTAAAATTATTGCTTATGAGACCTTGCTCACAATGATCGGATTAAGGCTTACTGTATAAGAGGCAGATGTAGAAGTTACCCTTTGCATGATTTGGAATACTTACAGGATCAAAATGCCGAGCAGCGCATGAGCTGCAACGGGCTTCGACCCATAGCTGAATGCTAGCGTCAGGACCAGAACTAGCGCTGCCAAGACCATTCTACACCTTTATAGGCTGCAACAGAGAAGACTGGCTAGGGGAATGGATCGAAGAGGAAAGCATAACCTGGTACTCAAAAATGCCTCCTTGTGTCAGATATGTCCGACCGAAAGGTGAAAAATAGAGGTCAAGGGCAACAGCACATCCCTGTCTGACACCCGAAGTCGTGGGGAATCTGTCAGAAAGAGTGCCACCCAATCAAACTCTGGCGCCAGTGTCCTTGTGTAGCCTCTTGTTCAGGCTCAACAGGTGGGTCGGTGTGCCTATTCCCTGGAGGGCTTTCAATAAAAAGCCGAGTCGAAGGCGGGCTTCAGGTCCACGTGTGCAGCGTTCAAGGGGCAGTTGAAGGCCCGGTTTCTATCGGCGTGGAGGAGCAAAGCAAGGATAGCCTCGGTTGTAGAACGGCCCTGGGTGAATTCAAACTGTTCTGGGTGACGCTTTGTGCTCAAAAGAGGCTTGCCTCTAGCCAGTAGCACGTAGGCAAACACCTTCTCCGATACAGAGAGTTGTGTTATAAGCCTGTAATTACTCTAGTCTTTGCGACTCCCCTTGTATGTGTACAGGGAGACGATGATTAAATCTCGCCAGTCGGCTGGGACGTGTCCCGTCCTCCATACTTGCAGGAATACATGATGCAGGGCAGAGCTGATCGGGCCGATGGCGTATTTCAACAGCTACGGTGGGATGTGATCCAGTTCTGACTCTTGTCCATCTCTGAGTTTCAGAAAAGCAGCAAGGAATTCAGTTATGGTCGTGTGGTCGATGTTGGTTTCCGTATCTGGGGCAGGGCAGTTGACTGGCTAGCGGGCTAGCCGCGTCCGCTATGCACAACCTTCGACATGTGTGGAGTAATGCCAAGATCTCCCTTGGGACAAAATCCCAATTTACCAGTCATGTGTGGTCCCAGTCCTGCAAAAACTTGTTCAGTTCAGTTCAGGTCATCCCGTACGTAACCCATTAGGTCGTTGGGGCACACATGAAGACACTCCCAAAAACCCACGCCATCCCTCTCTGTCTGTCGCCGTCTGACGTTTCTCACCGGGACGAAAGCCTGACCACTCAGTGATGTTGTCCATTCATCTCTTCCTTGGATGTCCTCGCCCTCTCTGTCCCGGTACGGAACCAAAGAGTATCGAGTTAGTAATTCCGTTGGACCTCGCGACGTGCCCTCACCAGGCCACGTTTCGTCTTTTGATAGCTGTGAACAGATCTTCAAAAGGACCAATAGCGTCTTCAACTCTCTGACGGATTTCTACGTTCGTGACACGATCTTTATATGTAACATTTAGTTGTTTTCTATAGCACCTCATTTCCATTGCATTAATCCTGCCCTGGATATATGCTGTAATGGTACAGGACTCGCAGGCATACAGAAATATTGATAGCTCCAAAGAGCGCATTAGTCTAACTTTTATGCCGAGGGCGAGCCGCTTGTCTTGCCATACAGGTTTCAGCCTAGTCAGCGCCGCTGTTGTTTGTGCTATTCTTGCAATTACCTTTGGCTTCGATCCCTCTTCACTGATCAATGATCCCAGATATTTGAAACGTTTTACCCCCTCAAGTTCCTGCCCATTTGCCTCTATTACATATTTAAACCCTTCTACGTTATTGGTCATGAGCTTTGTTTTATCTGCATTTATTTACATACCAAAACTCAGGGCCGTTCTATTCAATCTACCAATCAACTCCTGGAGTTCCCTTTCTGTGCCTGCCAATACATCAATATCATCAGCAAATCGGAAGTTTGTGATAAGCCTGTCACCTATGTTAACCGTGCCAACATATCCTTTTAAGGTCATGTCCATTATTCTCTCCAAGAATATAGTGAAGATTGTTGGGGAGAGTACACATCCCTGTCTCACACCCACCGTCGTACGGAACCAATCGCCTAGCGTTCCCTCTACCGAGACTGCGCTTGTCGCCTGCTCATAAAGGTTTGCAATTACCCTCACAATTTCACTGTTGAACTTATAATGCGTCATTGTTGACCATAGCGCCGCATGCCACACTCTGTCAAACGCCTTTTTAAAGTCAATGCAGGCATGGTAGAGTTGTTGTTGATACTCTGAATACTTCTCATTCAGTAGCCGAAGATTAAATATCTGCTCGATGGTACTCCTTCCCGCTCGAAAGCCCGCTTGTTTTTCGGCAATGATATTCTCTGGATGTGGTTTCAGTCTGTGAAGTATTATTCTCAAAAGCTTTACTTGGATGACTTATCAGACTGATTGTTCGATAGTTCTGACACATATTTAGGTTTCCTGATTTAGGCAGTGGTATAATGACTGATTTTGTCCAGCTGGTGGGCCACTCTCCAGTCTGCCAAATTCTATTGCAGATGTATGTCAGGGTATTAATTGTTGCCTCACCTCCCACTTGTAGGAGCTCTGCTGGAATATTATCAACACCTACAGTCTTCCCTCTCTTCAGCATTTGCACGGCTTCATATGCTTCTTCTCTTGTTATCGTTTAATTTTCCTCTATCAGACTCACTTCAGGAGACATTGCATTTCTTGGTTCACCTCGACCTTCATGCTTATATAGATCCGAACTGTACTCTGTCCAGCGCTCACGAATGTCTTGAGCTTCTGTGAGACATTTCCCCCTCTTGTCCGGAATCGTTGTATTTCGACTGTGTACAGGTCTTACTAAGTCCTTGACTAATGTATATGCCCCCTTGGGATCATTTCTTCCTAGATTTTGTTCTATATCTGCGCACTGAGTCGTTATCCATTCCACCTTGGTCTGTTTCATCTTGGCCTTTATGTTTCCATTTATCTCTCTATATTGCTGAATCCCATCTAGTGTTTTCTTCGCTCTCTTCATTTGTCGTCTCTTGTCACATAAATCTAGTATTTCACTCGTGATCCACGCCTTCTTCTTAATCCTGCACCTACCTAGAACCTCAGATGCCGTGGAGATTAATGCCGAATTTAAGGCTTCAGTCATCGTCTCAGCATCTGCCTCCTCGTTTAAAACCAATAGAGGTGCGAATCTTCCCCCCATCACCGCTCCAAAGGTCTCCACTATGTTCGGGTACTTCAACTTCTCCAAGTCAAATCTCAGTCTAGATATCTCTCTTTTCAGAACTTTCTTTAGTCTGAGGTGCATGGTCATCAGCACTAAGTCGTGGTCGCTCCCTATATCGGCCCTTGGGAAATATCTTGTCCGGGCGCTATTGACGCTAGATCTGAATCTCCTTTGGACCAAAATATAGTCTATTTGACTATGAAGCGTACTATTTGGGCTGTGCTATGTCCACCATCTCGACATTGTATGTGGTCCCAGCGTATTCGCTACTATTAGCTTATTATAATACGCAAATTCCAGGAGTCTCAGTCCTCTATCGTTCGTGGTCACATTTCCATATGCTCCACATGTGCCTTTCCAGTCACGTACCGTGTCGTCGCCAATTTTGGCATTCCAATCTCCCTGTACCGCCAGTATATTCTTCTTCGGAACCTCGTTAACCAAAGCCTGCAATTCCCCGTAGAAGCCCTCAACCTCGCTGTCCTCGTAATCTGAGGTAGGTGCATAGCATTGTATTGCCGTGATATTGAAGGGCTTTGCATTTAGTCGTATACTGAGCAATCGGCTTGACACTGGTCGGCAACCCAATACACAACATGCTGTTTCTTTATGCACCAGCATTCCGACACCATGAAGGTGTTTGTCAGATCTTCCACTGTAATAAAATTTGTGACCTTCTTCTGTGGTCTGTTCTCCGAATTTTTTCCAACGTGCTTCGCATATGCCAAGCACATTCCAGTGGTATCTATCCATCTCATGGGTCAGTTCTTTTATTTTCCCACTTGCACTTAGAGTTCTAACATTCCAAGTGCCCACAATGAAATCCTCTCTTCTGAGTCGTATGGTATCACCAGTTGCACACTTAACACCTACGCCCTGGTGTGGGACGGCATGTTGACCCGGGCTGCGACCGATCCGGTATAATAGATTTCGTTTTTGTCCTCATGTGTGATTCTTAGGCTTGAAATCACCTGGCGGCGCCCATCTCCTCTCCAAGCTGCGGTGGGCCAACATCTGCATTTAATCTGAAAACTTGGACATTGCTGAAAATAACATGTCGAGACTGGAAGTCTTTCACATGCGAAACCATGATGGCATGACTACATCCAAAACGTAGAGGTCTCTGCTAAAACAGGACTCCACCTAATCGCAGAAACACTTGAGCGACGCCGAGTTTATTTGTTCGATCATGTTGTACGGCTGGACCAGGAAACCCTTGCCCACAAGATACTGCCCAAGTTTTTCCTCGGCGCCAAAAGTCTTCCCACGACCGGCTGGAGGCACAGAAGAGGTCGTCCCAAAACAGTATGGCTCCAGCAAGTAGCAGCCTCCTCCTCGGCCCTGGACCAGGCCTGGAACCACGCCACAGTTGTGGTTCATTGATGTGACCGACAGACTCAAAGGGCTTCAGACACCTAAGAAAACATTATTATTATTATGAAAGGTGCAATTATCGCAGTCAAGCTGTAAGCTACTATATAACGCATTCAGTTCTCCAGACAACACCCTACTACTTGCAAAAACCTGTTGAGGGCTTGGTAGCGGGATATTGAGAACGTTCAGGGCTTGGTAGTGGGAGATTGAGACGGTTCAGGGCTTGGTAGCGGGAGATTGAGAACGTTCAGGGCTTGGTAGCGGGAGATTGAGAACGTTCAGGGCTTGGTAGCAAGAGATTGAGAACGTTCAGGGATTGGTAGCAGGAGATTGAGAACGTTCAGGGATTGGTAGCAGGAGATTGAGAACGTTCAGGGTTTGGTAGCAGGAGATTTAGAACGTTCAGGGCTTGGTAGCAGGAGATTGAGAACGTTCAGGGATTGGTAGCAGGAGATTGAGAACGTTCAGGGATTGGTAGCAGGAGATTGAGAACGTTCAGGGATTGGTAGCAGGAGATTGAGAACGTTCAGGGTTTGGTAGCAGGAGATTTAGAACGTTCAGGGCTTGGTAGCAGGAGATTGAGAACGTTCAGGGCTTGGTAGAGGGAGATTGATAACGTTCAGGGCTTGGTAGCAGGAGATTGAGAGCGTTCAGGGCTTGGTAGCGGGAGATTGAGAACGTTCAGGGCTTGGTAGAGGGAGATTGATAACGTTCAGAGCTTGGTAGCGGGAGATTGAGAACGAATAAGAACAAGAAGAACACTTACCACTGACTGGCTGTGTCTATTGCATTACATCATACGGAGGGCCCACTGTGCACACACACAGACTACAACGTCGTTTCCACCGAGCAGATCTCACATCGTAGGCTAGAGCATGTCATGAGGTGTTCTTGGCCATGCACAGTACCGAATTCGCAGGAATCTTCATCGTGTTGTATCCTCATCTTTACAGGGGTTTTTTGTCGTCGGATCGTCCTAGTCCTAAGTCTATTTAAGGTCCTCCATATTGGATACAGTATGGGTCCTCCGGATGCAACTTCTTCCTGCACCTTTATCGATGTGACCTGTTGTTTGTCCTGCCGTTTCTCAACGCGACACTTTCAGAGGTTTAATTTGAGAGGTTGTAGTTTTTTGTAAGAAACTTCATCTAGACTTTAGTCTCACTTTCTGCAGTTTATTTCTGTACATTTCCTGTCTTCGAACCTTGTTCTGTTCGTCTCTCTCCACTTCTGCTGCAACGCTTCTTCTGTTTCCAGGTCATGCTAACACAAAGTATGAAGTCCATTGTTTCCCCAGGGGTCGGATTTAGGCACCCAGTCACGATCCGAGCTCTCTCACTGATGGCATTGTCGGCCTGTTTAGCATGTTTGGGTTGTTCTTTCGTTGATGACGCGTATTCCGCAGCGGAAAATCACAGGGCAAATGCCGATCTTTGGAAAGCAGATGGTGGGGCTTGCTATTATGTGCCAATATGTCTGCAGATGAGGCTTTTCTCGAACAGACTTCCCGTTTGGTTTCTTAGAAGTGTTACTTGAAAAAGATAGTGTCGTCTAGTTTGGCACCCAAGTATTTGGGACCTTGTGATATTCTACCTCGTGTCTTTGTAATATGATCTTTATTTTCCATTTGGCTTCTCTGGATGTCAGATGGAAGACATCTAAAATTGTCATTCGCATTACTTAATTCGTCCTGCTTATTCATTATCATCCCGTCATTCATTCTCAGGATGGGGACGGCGTGGGCTACTGATTAAGTGACACGGCTGACAACCAGATGGTGCTGGGTTCGATCCTCATCACAGCACCGGCCGTTACCTCGGGGAAGCAAACCCTTAGAAAATGCAGGAGGAAGCAGACCATTACATAAATGCATGCTGAAGTCGGATGCACTGGGCCGACAGACGCAAAATAAAAACTACAGAGCAACGCACATCGCCTTGGGTATAAGAGAAATAAGACCCAAAAAAACAAAAAAAGTTATCAGGACTAGTTTGCAAGTTCAGGATTCTGCCTTTTCACATCTGATTGTCCGCTGCGGCCGGCTTCAGCTAAGCATAAGTCTTCACTGATATATATCTGCATGCTTGTATCAGAGAGGTATTTGTAGGTCTATCCCTTCCTCTCATACTTCGTATTATGTTTTCCAGTACTTCCTTCCCCGGGGTCTCATGAGGTAAGTTGCGGGCTATTAAGGTTAGTTAGTTAGTTGGTTAGTTATTGATCCATTCGCGTGTCAGATCCTCCTCTTGGCCCAAAACAATTTATTGGTATCTAGAAGTGTTTTTGAGCTATTTTCTGGTTCCACACAGAGTGTTCCATTTGTCTGGTCTCGGATGAAGAAGATCTTTCAAACACCGCTAAGTGCCGGACATTCTTAATAGTTTCGTAGGGATGTGTGCACAACCGGCAATATGGGGTATATTGTGGTTGGAGTCTGTTCAAGTGACTGCTACGTTTTATGTGTTGAGTGTAAACCCAGAAAAAGGTACTCTGATCTCTCTATTTCAGAAGGTCGATGGTGTTTTTGTTAAATGTAGGCTAGCCATTATTGTAAACTTCTCTACAGCATTCCCCATTGCACATCTGTTCAGCCAAACACAGCCAGACCGCACACTATTGTTCACTTTTTTTTATCATCTTTCTTTCCTGTCTCACTTCAGCAAACACTCTTTCGTTTGATTTCTTTTTTTCTACTTTATTTATTTTTTGGTAACATCGCATCTCAAAAGTCTCGAAGTATGTATCCTCTTTTTTAAAATTTAACGTCCATTTTTCAGAACCGTACGACGCCACAGATCAGAGATATGTGGTCAGGATTGGTTTCCGTGCCGTCATACGAATGTTACCTGATATCAAATCTCCCTTGTGTATTACTTGTAACGCATTCTATTTTCACCAAAGAAAAATTTAACCGGAGAGATTACATTATCTCTACATGCCCCAGACGCAAAAAAATGTTTCTTTTCGTTACCTCTAGAATGCAGCATGTCACTTTTTGAAACAATATAGCAGTCGTTCTGTTGAAGCATGCATGGAGTTATATTAGCATGCCAGTATTGTGAGAATTCAACTGCTTTCTGTTTGAGTCGTTAAAAGAAAATTGCTAATCGGAAATGATTTAACGAAACGGAATTACGGTAATGGTGTAACGGTGTTCTCGCGTGCCCAATGTCACGTGTTATGAGCTTTGTGCCCAACGCATTGGCCGATGGGGTGGTAACATGGGGCAACAAGTGAAATAGATTTTCGTTTTGTAAATGATTTTGGTCATGGGGTGGTGACAAAGTGTGATAGAGAAAGTGGGAAAATAAACGTCGCTTCTGAAAACAAGAGAGTGAACAACGGTCAAGCTGTCCTACCACGTAAATGATAATATTGCTTGTCACATTTTAATGTTTAATCCCTTCGGTAAATAAAACAAGAGAAATTGCTTCAGTGATGTTTAACCACCAAAAAAAACAACCAAACAAAACTATTTAGCTCACTGTGGAGCATACATTCTCAACCACTTACTTACTGGGATACTTCAATCCTGGTATTAAAAAATGCAAGGTTGTATGGTGCCAGATAGTCAAAACCTGCTGTAATCTGTGTCTGTTCTACACCATGTGGAACAATGATAGTTCAAAGGCCTTGTGCAGATCCATCTCGTTGTTGGGGGGGGGGGGGGGGGGGGGGGGGGGGGGGGTCAGACAGGCGGTTATAGTTGTATAGCCCCAAGAAGGACACCCACCTCGCCCATCAATCGTCAGTCACCCAGTCCACATGGTTGGCCCATCTGAATATTTGCATTGAGATTATGCAACTTACTTTGATGTAAGACTGAACCAACAGCTCTACCACTTTTACCGACATAGGCCACAATAATCCTGCTTTTCTCATGTTAGAATCAAGTTGTCTTCTCCGCGTTTATTGGGGTCTGCTTCTAATATTACCCTTTTGATCACAGATGCAATATCGACTGCATCTTTTCTCAAAGCCCAAGCGTCTTCTCTTTACGTCAAGTACAACTGAGATATGTCTAGATCAGTGCTCTTCAGCCATATTATACGTGACACCCAATTTTGTTAACTTTGGTGACGGTAAGTGTTCCTTCCCGCCCACGACAATCGAAATTGAAAACTTTGCGATCGCCCACTGAGTAGTGTTTATGTAATCATCACATCATGTGGCATTTCAATTGAAAACTTTGCGATCGCCCACTGAGTAGTGTTTATGTAATCATCACATCATGTGGCATTTCAATTGAAAACTTTGCGATCGCCCACTGAGTAGTGTTTATGTAATCATCACATCATGTGGCATTTCCTTTGCAGAACGTTCTCATCACAGTCCATCTCTTGCCAAATCTGTAGCCTGCACAAGAATCAGGCCCAAGCATTCCTTGACGTCTTGGTGCCATCGTTTTATTGATCGATGGCTCTATTGCCCGGCACAATATCTTCCATTTCCGTTCTCTCAAAACCGATGTGCCTTCTGATGGGGCAAATGTATTTAAGTTGTCTGCTCATTTTTTTTAAATTTATGAACCAATTGTCCTCTATGACCAACTCTTGTTGAAAGTTTATATTCTTCTTTTACTTGATTAACTTAATCTGAGGGCCTTGCTATAATATTCAGATTGGAAGGACTTTGGATGCTGGCATGGAAAAACACAGGCTCTCAAAATGTGCACTTTTGTTGGTTTGCTGGTATTCTGCAATAGTTTCCCCAGATTGTGTTTGTAATACAGCATGCAATTATTCTGCTAACTCCCACCTGAACGCTAAAGTCGTCCACTACTGGGCGGTAGCGTCCAAGTTGTGGAGCACTGATCTAGATCTTTACAGCATGTCGGCGTTGGTGACCTCATCGCATTATTTCATACTATGTCTGGACTTTTCCTTATTTTCCTTTTCTTTTTTTGCTAATCGTGTTATGCCTATCATCATCAGGTTATAAGCAGATCTCTGGAACGAGCCTGTCTGTACGCCTCATGCACAGTAATACTAACTGCCTCAGATATTTTTGTAAGCCACCTTTTTCGGGGTCTGCCTTTGGCTTTGAATTCGTTGTATCTACATAGCATTGCTTATTTGCGGGAGCGGGGGGAGAAGTGATGTGTAGTGATAGTCTTGTTACGTGGCCAAACCATTTTCGTTTTTTAATATAGTCCAAAACTGGTGTTATTACCACCAGTGTCCTGATGTCATCGTTTCTGATGATGTCTCTCCTCGTTGTTACGCTCAATATTTTTCGCAGGAATTTCATTTCTGTTTTAGCGTTTTTCATTTGATGTTAATGTCCAGTTTTAATATTGATAGCATAGTTTCAGGACGAATAATGCTCTGTTGGTAGTTATGGTTACGTGCGTGCAATTATGTATTGGAGTTAATTGTCCAATGAGCTGATTTGCAGTATTGCATCTTTGTTGAATTTCTGACGTAATGGTTCTGTTTGCTGATAACGTGCTCCCTAAGTATGTGACATCGTACACCTGTTGTTTTTTTTTTTTTTTTTTGTTTTTTTTTTGCGTTCGCCTTATTTCTCTATTCCCCAAGGCGTATGTGCATTACACTGTGGTTTTTATTTTGCGCCTGTCGGCCCAGTGCATCTGACTTCAGCATGCATTTTATGTAAGGGTCTGCTTCTTCCTGCATTTTCTAAGGGTTTGCTTCCCCGGGGTAACGGCCGGTGCTGTGATGGGGATCGAACCCAGCACCTTCTGGTTGTGAGCCGTGCCACTTAACCACTAGGCCACGCCGTCCCCTGTACACCTGTTTGAGTTTCTGCTTTTGAATGGCGATATTGGTGTCTCCGCCTGTTCTAGATATTTTCATGACCTCAGTATTTGTTACATTTATTTTCATGATGTATTCTTTACATGATGTATTCTGTACATGCTGTATTTAGTTTATCAATGTGCAGCTGCAGTTGTAGCTCTGATGCTGCTATAACATCTTGATCGTCAGCAAAAAAGCTCATTTAAGAGTTCAGCAACGTTACCTTCATTTGAATTGGCTGTTTTACATCATGTTCGGACATCCGGTGCATAGCTGAAGACTCAAATCCAGACATAGTTTCCTAAATTCAACGTAGCCCATACAGAAAAAACCCAGAAAGTCGTCGTATTGAGAGATAGCATGCTTTGATGGAACTTCATGAGGAACCTGTCCTCGGACATCATCTACAGCATGGAAGTCGCTGAACACAATGCAAACTGGTGTATCACGGTGCAAGAGGTATATCTTCTTCTTCTGCGTACACAGTCAGACAGTAACCATTATTTTTTTGAAAAAAGCGGCGGTCATCCTGAGGCTCTCGCCACTGCCATAGAGCTTGTCTTGCAGTTCCACTGGCAATGGCCACATCTGCTCTCTCTGATCCTCGTATGTCGGGCAGTTCTGCAGCAGATGTTCAGTGGTCATTTTACCAGTACCGCACGGGCATTCGTCGGTACACCCTATCTTCAATTTGTTGAATAAGTGGTACCTCAGTCTGTTGTGGCCAGTGCGAAGTCTGAAGACAACGACCTGCTCTCTTCGGTTCAACTGGTAATAGGCATCGTTTTTGGTGTAACCAGTATGTTCGCTTTCCCATTTGGTCATGTATCTGGCTTTGATAAGCCGTTTTGACTCTTCGTACGTCATACTAGTATCTGTTTGTGGTAGTGCAAGAGGTATATGAAACCTCTTCTTCTTCTTCTTTTTCCTCTTCTTCTTCTTCTTCTTCGCACGCTGTCAGACGTCAACATGTATTTGTTCAAAGAAAGCAGCTGTCATTCTGAGGCTGTCGACACTGCCATAGAGCTTGTCTAGTGTTGCCACTGATGATGGCCACATGTACTGTCTCTGGTCCTCGTTTGTCGGGCAGTTTTGCAGCAAATGTTCAGCGGTCATTTTCCCTGTACCACAAGTGCATTCGTCAGTGCCACCTATCTTCAGTTTATTGAATAGGTGGTACCAAACAGATACCAGTATGACGTACGAAGAGTCAAAACGGCTTATCAAAGCCAGATACATGACCAAATGGGAAACCGAACATACTGGTTACACCAAAAGCGATGCCTATTACCAGTTGAACCGAAGAGTTGTCTTTAGACTCCGCACTGACCACAACAGACTGAGGTACCACTTATTCAACAAATTGAAGATAGGGTGTACCGACGAATGCCCGTGCGGTACTGGTAAAATGACCACTGAACATCTGCTGCAGAACTGCCCGACATACGAGGATCAGAGAGAGCAGATGTGGCCATTGCCAGTGGAACTGCAAGAAAAGCTCTATGGCAGTGGCGAGAGCCTCAGGATGACCGCCGCTTTTTTCGAAAAAATAATGGTTACTGTCTGACTGTGTACGCAGAAGAAGAAGAAGAAGAAGAATAGGTGGTACCTCAATCTGTTGTTGCCTGTGCGGAGTCTGAAGACCACGACCTGCTCTCCTCTGTTCAACTGGTAATAGGCATAATTTTTCTTCTATTTCTTTTTCTTATTCTTTTTTTTCTATCACTTCTTTTTTATTGTTCTGTTTCCTTTTCATCTTTTACTTCTTATTTTCTTTTTTTTTCTTTTCTTCTTTTATTCTTTTTTTTGTTTTCTTCTTTCTCTTCTTTTTTAAGTTCTACTTCTACTTCTTCTGTGTCTTCTTCTTCTTTTCTGTTTCGTCTTTTTCTTCTTCATCTTCTTCTGCTTCTTTTTTTCTTCTGTTTATATTCTTTTCTTATAGTAGCGTTTTCTTATATTAGTTCTTTCTCTTCTCACTTTATTCTTCTTCTTCTTATTTTTTCTTCTTCTTTTTTCTTTAACTTCTTCTTCTTTGTGTTTATTTCTCTGCCTTAATTTTTTCTTCGCCTTTATTATCTTCTTTCTCTAATTTTTTCGTATGTTTCTTCTATTTATTCTTCTTATTTTTAAAATGTATTATCATCTTCTTGCTCTTCTTCTTGTTGTTAACTGGTCACCTTTTAAAACGAGTTATTCACGCAATGTCAAGTTTATCATTTTGGGGTTTTATTTCTATAATTTGTTATGTTCGAAGCCAGGTGGCAAGCCACGTTTGGTAGGTTTGAACTGTATAACCTCAGCAAATAGAAACAATGTGTTGGATAATCTTCGGCATAGTGGGTATCAATCGCATTTTACCCACTTCCCACGTTAACTTTTCATGTACCTCTGCGGCTACAAGTCCAGTTACCGTTGGTTGTTGGTATTGTTGTCGAATGCCTACAATGAGTAGGATTACTCTCTTGTGCGCCTTGAAAAGGATGTTAAATGGCCTGTTGTCGTAGCTTTCCTGACATCTCGATGGGCTGATGAAGGTGGACTAGGATTCTCCAGGCGATTGTGCTATTCTTAGCTTCATGTGCGTGTCTTTCACTAGTACATGGACCAATACGATGCATTATCTTGATAGCCAGGTCGCCATAAAAACGGTCCATTTCTAGGGAGGGAGGAAGTCGAGTTAAGGGTGTAGTCCTATATATTCTGCCTGGACCTGACTAACATGTCTGCACACTATATTTTACCTGACAGACGATAGTCTTCCGTCCCATCGCTGGTTGTAAACAAAGATAATATATCCTCTCTTATTTATTTTTAACAAAAATTGTATTTTTTTTAAAAACGTGTCTAATATTCGTCTTTTATTTCTTGTTCTCCTTCTTCTACGTCTTCCATTTCTTCGTCTTCTTCTTCTTCTTCTGCTTCTTCTTTATCTTCTTCTTCTTTCGTTCTCTTGAGAATATGTATGTACCTGCAAATGTGTTTCGTGTGTAAATGTCACTGTCTTTTGTAGTTCCGGTATATTCATAGGCGTTTCAGTCTTTCCAGACCATGCGCGTGGCACCCTGTCAGTTGTCTCTCAGGGCGCACTGTTGGGCGCTAAATATGGAGATTCTGGGCTGCCCAAACTGCAGGATCCCCCTCGTGGCATCGCTGGTGTAATCTAAAGGAATGTAAAGCATGACAATTTGGCACCAGCTCAGCTGCAGGAGCTGCCGGAATGAGTTCGCCATTTTGAAACCATCCGCCTTAGGTGCTACCACTCCGGATTTTCTGTCTGGGTTTACTCCCGTAGCCCTACCCTCTCCCAAGCTCTCCATAAGGCAGTGGAGACGTTGCCCGTAGATGCTAGTGACTCGAGACATCCGGTAATACTCTCATCGTTCCAAGACTAGCCAGCACTCTCTGAAACGTGGGTTTAAAATCAGAGTATTTATTCTCCTAGGCGTACTGCCTGAACAGGCTAACGAACTTCGTCTACCCGGGTTTAGAGTCAGAGTTTACCATCTCTTAGATTGGCTGAAAACCAAGGCTAATGAGCCCAATCTGCCCGCCCAGTTATACAGCCGGGTACTCGGCAAAGGTAAAGGTAAAGGTCAGTCCCATGGCAACAATTGCGTCTGGGATGAAAATAACTCTTCATGTACTAAGGCACAGCCTATGTGAAGTGGTGGGGCCAATTCCCTTTCTTTATGTTTTTACTTCTCGAACTCATACATAAGGTACCACTTTACAGCTGGGCTGACTGGAGAAGCGGTCGTATCAGGCACAAGCCACGGCCAGGATTGTTTTTTGTCTGTTTGTGATATTGAACCCCTAACACGCTGTAATCCCAGTCTAGTAAGAAAACCTACTGTTGACTAAGCTACATGCACCACCAGCTCATGTATAGGTCTATGCAGTTTCACTTCTAGTGTTGTTTCTATGGAGCAATGCGTTTGTCTCTGTACATCATTTTCAGGGCAGTTATGTAATATGTAATTCCCGTAACCTCATCTATTCTATCATCTTCCGCCCGTATGATTTGACATACATAGGGGAGGCTGGTATGGAACTGCGTGAGCGTCTCCGACAACACCTCAGTGATATCCATAACAGCACTGGTTCCCCAATTGCCAGCCACTTCAATTGTCCAGGGCACCGGGGTAAGGCTAACGTTAGTGTCACTGGCCTAGTTTCTTGCTTCTCTGACGATCGTCATCGATTCGACCTTGAGTGCAGGCTTATTTCCAGCATGGGTTGCGTCAAACCACATGACAATAATAGCTTCCATATATTTTCTTAAATTATCATACTGACCCCAATCTATTTACTCCCCCCCCCACCCCACCACCCCCCCCCACCCCACCCCCCCTTGTATAAGTTTCCCACCCCACTTTGATCACTATTGTGTCCTTTCCGTATTTGGCCGCCACTGGCTTTTCAGGCCCTTTCCAACTCACTTCCTACGTTCTCCTAAACATCTTATCTGACCGTTGTCCGTCATTTATAGTCAAGCCTTTGACCTTATAAGTTGCAATGATAGACGCTATATCAGATACGTACATCAGTTTTGCCTTATATGATGGTTTAATAGTTCAGCATTGTTGTTATTTGTTGTTCCTTATGAAGGCCTATTACGTTTGTGTTCTCGTCTCGGTGCGATATCTGACCATACCCATCTTTTGAATTTGGATTAATTATAATTTTAATCAACGTTAAACATTGTTTTTTTTAAATTCATTTTTTATCACTGTAAAATATGTTCTGCAGTCTGGGTTGCCTGTCTGTATGCACACATGGCAAATATGCCATTTTCAGTGCGTGTACATGAGACAAGGGAGTCGCTTGTGGCCGCTTCTGAGTCGCAACACGCGTTTGATTGTCTCTGTTTAACTTATTATAAACGTCCTGTGTTAATGTGTGTGGCGATCTGATTGATTGATAATAATTTTTAACTGCTGACACGCAACTGGCACATCTGGTTGCTTATCTGTAGCACTTTCTTTTGCCTGTCGCTCTGCTCGTTCGTGCCCTGTTATCTCGCAATGTCTGTGTTATTTCTCGTAATATGAAATATTAATAATAATAATAGCTGTCAGTCGTTGTCGATGAGGACCGCCGACATCATCCTTGTCACAGATTTCCCTTTTCGATGTGGGTGTGCATGTGGCTGAACAGGCCAATGGGGCCACGAAAACATCTGCCACATAAAGGGCACACAAGGTTTGTAGAAGGTGATGGTGTTCCCGCTGTTCGTGACTTCCGGGTCTCGCGTCTGGTCAGGGTCTTCACAACATGGTGGTCCTCGCTGCTGGCTACACCTGCCTTAACTGCGCTTCTCCAATCAGATCTGTTTTGCGCAAGACATTGCCAGGTGGTGACATCTATCTGGCAACTTGTCAGTGAGTCCTAAGACTTTCTTTAAAACGTGTCTTTGGGGGCCCTATCTCGCGACATCCTTCTCCCAGCTCACTGTAGAGGAGCTTCTTTATGAACCGTTCGTCTGACATACGAACGAGGTGTCCGGCTCATCCTAGCTGTACCTTTTCTAGCAGTGCATGGATGCTGGGAATTTCAGCCCTAAAGAGAACGGCAAAATCGTAATATGTATACTACAACATACGGAATATGGTGATGACATATTATCATTGTCACTTTATTTAATGAGATCCTGGAGGCTGATGCAAGCAAGGAAGACTTTGATTCACTGTTAGCGGGAGGTGTTGATTGTGAGCATAGAAGATCCTCGTAATATCATATCGGTTGCAATCCTTGATAAAATGGGAGAACATAGACTAAATGCACATTCAACCAGATCAGAAGTGGGAAATACGTCGGAGAATGTCGTGTTGTATATCCCTCTCTTTGTGCACCCGTTGTCACGTGTTTTAATTATAATTTTGGAGACATTTGCCCAATGCTTTGACTTGCTTCATTACATTTGTTTTGGATAACGGTGTCACCTTTCCCTTCTGCTGAGATTATATTACCCAGGTAAGTAAAATTTGATGTTTTATTTGTAAAAAATTTAATTCTTGCTTATGTCATAATGTTTCTGTATGCTCATTTCCATACTATTTCATTACTAATGCATAATTGATGTTTCGCAATTTGAGTATAGATGCATCGGTTGTACTACTCAGAATTGTACGCAATGTGATATCAGTTTCAACTGTCATATTATGCATTGGATCACTATGACAGTATGAAATGTTTATCTACAAGTCATAATACTTGTCAATAGTACCATCCATATCAATCTGACATTATGTAATGTGATGTCAGGATCAGCTGTTATTTTTTCCGTAATGTAAATCTGATATATATCTAATGTAATATCATCATCAGCTGTTATATTACTCGATATGTCAATCGGACATGTATGTAATGAGAAATCAGTCTCAGCATTTATTTATCACACATGCATCTACTAACTAATCTAGAATATATTTATCTAGTAGGTCGGTGATCAGCAATTCACTAAAATCTGCTTCAAATGCTCACCATGCACATATAGATCATCTCGTGCAATTATGGTTCAATAATAGCCAGAGAAGGACATTCGTGACGTCCAAAATACCTTGATTTCTTCAAGAAAAGCCGTAAAGGCCTCTTTGGGAAATATAAGATTCCAGTTTTTGTCCGTGGAACTGTCACATATTATCACATTTTCCTCGGCCTTAGTCCAGAACATGGACTACGCCGTAATTGTCACCTATGCTTGATGCGGAGTCCACTGCATCTCGTAGTCGTCCCCTGGTCGCCTTGTCCTTGACTTGCCACTAGGGTCGGGCGGCTCGAGACGATAGAGTCAGGATAAAAAGTAGCGCAGTTAATCCTTACTAAAAATATCGCTCGCAAAATTAATTATGCCATCACCATCTACGATGGACGGATGTCTTTGCCTTTGCCTTTTTATTCCGGAACATGCAAGGAAGCCAACAACAGTATGGATGCGTCCCGTTCTTTTGCAATGCCGTACCAATGCATGCCTTTGAGTTGTACATTTCCAGCTTACAGAAGATTAAGTCCATGGCGAGATATAAGAATACAGAGCAAGAATGCCTTCTTGCCGGACACTGGTTGATATAGAGATTGTGTCCGAGAGATGATGACTTAAGCAGACTCTTGTTTCAGTGTTATATCGCTGTAAATTGCGAAGCATAGTCATAATGTGCTTTACCGGTCGAATGATATAGGGGAAGATTTGCAGGTGTGCATTCGTGAGTGTTTGAAGAACAAGGAAATCCCCGGTGTATCTCCATGAGTTTGCCAAGAGCAAGAACATCACAGGTGTATCTGCATTAGCTGTAAAGAGCAAGGACATCTATGGTGTATCTCAATGAGTGACAGAACAGCAAAGACATTCATGTTTTATCTTAATGAGGTAGCAAAGTGCTAGGACATCTATGGTATATCTCTATGAGTTGGCCAAGAGCAAGAAATCCCCGGTATATCACCATCAATTGGTGAACAGCACGAACATCAAATATATGTATCTGCATTAGTTGTAAAGAGCAAGAACACCCCCTTGGTGAATCTCAAGGTGTAAGCGAAGAGCACTGAAATCCTTGCGTGTATCTATGAGATGTGAAAACAAGAACATCCTTGGTGTATCTTCATGAGCTGTGAAAAGCAAGATCATCCCTGTGTATCTCTATGAGGTGTGAAAAGCAAGATCATCCCAGTGTATCTCTATGAGGTGTGAAAAGCAAGATCGTCCCTGTGTATCTCTATGAGATGTGAAAAGCAAGATCGTCCCTGTGTATCTCTATGAGATGTGAAAAGCAAGATCATCCCTGTGTATCTCTATGAGATGTGAAAAGCAAGATAATCCCTTAGTATCTCTTATATGAGATGTGAAAAGCAAGATAATCGCTGTGTATCTCTATGAGATGTGGCAAGCAAGATCATCCCAGTGTATCTCTATGAGATGTGAAAAGCAAGATCATCCCTGTGTATCTCTATGAGATGTGAAAAGCAAGATCATCCCAGTGTATCTCTATGAGATGTGAAAAGCAAGATCATCCCTTAGTATCTCTTATATGAGATGTGAAAAGCAAGATAATCGCTGTGTATCTCTATGAGATGTGAAAAGCAAGATCATCCCTTAGTATCTCTTATATGAGATGTGAAAAGCAAGATAATCGCTGTGTATCTCTATGAGATGTGACAAGCAAGATCATCCCAGTGTATTACTATGAGATGTGACAAGCAAGATCATCCCAGTGTATCTCTATGAGATGTGACAAGCAAGATCATCCCAGTGTATTACTATGAGATGTGAAAAGCAAGATCCTCCCAGTGTATCTCTATGAGTTATCTAAGAGCAAGG
Source organism: Ariolimax columbianus (assembly GCA_036924085.1). Lineage (NCBI taxonomy): Eukaryota > Metazoa > Mollusca > Gastropoda > Stylommatophora > Arionidae > Ariolimax > Ariolimax columbianus. Next base: position 12,789,792 of record JAVGWX010000021.1, read on the forward strand.
AACGTTTTTCTATCGATTATCTGCTTCTGTGTTCTATTGTATTGCATCTTCTCTTTTCTCAGTTTTAACATTTTATTTTCTTCTTCTTGTTTTCTTCGGCCATATCATTTTTCAGTTCTTTTTCTCCCCGACTTTTCTTATTCTCTATAATTTCTTACTTAAAAAACAACCATTTCTATCCTTCTTATGTGTCATGTACCATTTTAATCAATTAGTTATTATTTTATCGATTATATTTAGCGACTACTGAAATTGCGTTCTTCTTAATCATGGTACATGAATGTGGTCCCGCTGTTGTAAGCAGAATTCAGTTGCTCCTCTATCTGCGTATCTGTGTTTCGTTTAATTTTCAATGCTGTTATTATACATTTGTTTTGTTAAACATGTTTTTCAGAGTCAACTTTTTTTTCGACCTGATGTGGACGGTAAATATTCCCATCTCTTGGTTTAAATTTATATAGACTATTTTTGTGTGTCATCCTTGTGTATTAAAATATCTTCATTTTTTTGCACAATCCTCTTTGTTCGTAGTATCCTCCCCCCAACGCCTCCCCCACCCCCACTCCTTCGCTCCCCTGATCTTGCCACTGTCTCATATTCAGTTTTCGGTTTGGTTTATACTTTTTCAGCGTTTTTTCATTCATAATCTTATTTTTAATTTATCTTCTACCGTCTGAGGTTTTTTTTTCTTCACCACAAGTCCCAATCGCTTACTTTTCCATCAACTATGTGTTCTTCTTCTTCTTCTTCTGCGTACACAGTCAGACAGCAACCATTATTTTTTCGAAAAAAGCGGCGGTCGTCCTGAGACTCTCGCCACTACCATAGAGCTTGTCTTGCAGTTCCACTGGCAATGGCCACATCTGCTCTCTCTGATCCCCGTATGTCGGGCAGTTCTGCAGCAGATGTTCAGTGGTCATTTTACCAGTACCGCACGGGCATTCGTCGGTACACCCTATCTTCAATTTGTTGAATAGGTGGTACCTCAGTCTATTGTGGCCAGTGCGAAGTCTGAAGACAACGACCTGCTCTCTTCGGTTCAACTGGTAATAGGCATCGTTTTTCGTGTAACCAGTATGTTCGGTTTCCCATTTGGTCATGTACCTGGCTTTGATAAGCCGTTTTGACTCTTCGTACGTCATACTGGTATCTGTTTGTGGTAGCCTTGCACCTTCTTTTGCCAGTCTGTCTGCCTCCTCGTTGCCTTGGATGTTGCAGTGTGACGGAACCCACTGTACCACTACCCTTTTTGGTGCGGACAGCTGGCACAGTTTGCAGAGTGCTGCTCTTAAGTCATTAAGCTCAGTGTTTTTCTGGCTTTTTAGCGCTGTGACTACGGCGAGAGCATCTGTCAGCAAGACTATGTGGCTCTCATTTTCACTGCATCAACTATGTGTTCAACTTCCGTCTTTAGCTTGTCTGTTATCTTAATTATTTGTCTGTCACATTACTTTTTCTCCATTATATTCGTCATTTTCTTTCCATATCAGAGTTTAGATGGTCTTACTGGTGATGATTCCTGGCAATTGTGTTTCTTCTGTGAACACACTTAAAGTGACAAAATCAATTCTGAATATGTAGAGCAAATTTGAAGAAAGCAAAAGCTAATCATACGGACGGATTAACAAAAGCTAATTTGCAAAGTATAATGATTGAAATGATCATTCATTCATTAATAGACGTCTCAGTCTTTGCAGACTATGCAGCGTGACACCCTGTAAGTATCCTCTCAGGCTGCAAGCATGGGGGCTCAATATGGAGACATTGGGCTGCCCAAACTGCATGGTCCCGTTCTCGGCCTTGCTGATGTACCCAATGGAATGCAAAGCATGATAATTTGGCGCCAGCTCAACTGCAGGAGCTGCCGGAAATGAGTCCGCCATTTTGAAACATTCGGCTTAGGTGCTACCATTCCGGATTTTCGGTCTGGGCTTATTTCCGTAGCCCTACCCTCTCTCGAGGTTTCCACAAGACAGTTGAGTCGTTGCCCGCAGATGCGAGTTACTCGAGACACCCGATGATACTCTCATCGTCCCAAGGCTAGCCAGCACTCCCTGGGACTGGTGGGTTTAAAATCAAAGTCCCCCCTCTCCTAGGTGAACTGAACAGGCTAACGAGCTTCGTCAATCCGGGTGTAGAGTCTTAGATTGGCTGCCATCCAAGGCTAATGAGCCCATTATGTTCGCCCAGTTATACCGCCGGGTACTCAGTCGCGCCCCACAGAAGGATCTGTAAAAGACAGGGGGTCCCTCATGAAGGTGCTGCTGGGGACACAATAATGAAGCATGGAAACTCCTGAACAACAAACCGAACACTGAATCCAGCGGCGATCTCTACAATTGGAAAGAGGAGTCTGTAACAGACGCTTCACTTTCCTTTAACGAGCGGGATGTCCAGCCCAGACATCGCTAGCGGCCTAAACAATATGGTAAGACAATTAATGTGGAACCGGGGAAAGTATCGTGCCAATGCGTATGGAAATAGAAAGCAAGAATGCGTGCTAAAACCAGAGCTGAAATTATTATAAGTAAGTCTTTCTTCTATAATCGCTAGGTTAAAACCAATACACGAATATTATTGTTGTAGAATACCCACAATGAGTAGGATTACGCTGTTGTGCGCCCTAAAAAGGACGTTACGTGACGAGCTGTAGCTTTTCTCTCATCCCGAGCGTGCTGATGAAGGTGGAGCAAGTTCATCCAAGTGGTTGTGTTATGTTTAGCTTCATCACTACTACAAGGATCACGTCAATTGCTCTGAAAATGAGAAAGTGGCCAGGAACAGACGGAGTGTCCAATGAGATGATCAAGAACTTGGGAACAGCAGCAAAAAACAAAGCTGCTTCAGATCTACAACATTTGTTGGACATTAGGTACAGTCACACAGACCTGGAGAGAAGCAATCATGATACCACTCTCAAAACCAGGGAAAGACAGTTCCATGGCATCCAGATATAGACCAATCAGCCTCACAAGCTGCATATGTAAAACAATGGAACGTATCATCAACCTAAGGCTCCAGTGGTGTCTTGAGAGCCAAAACCTTCTTGTGCCACAACAGGCAGGATTTAGGAAATGCAACTCCACTGAAGACCAGGCAACATACCTCTCACAAGAGATCGAGGACGCATTCCAGGACAAGAAATTAGTATTAGCAGCATGGATAGACTTAAGAAAAGCTTTTGATAAAGTTTGGAAAGAAGGACTTTTAAAGAAACTGAGAAATAATGGAGTGATGGGTAGGATGTACAAATGGATAAAAGCATACTTACATAACAGAAGAGCCAGAGTCCAACTAGATGGTCTCAAGAGTAAGTAAATTCTACTGCGTCATCATGTGCCTCAGGGAGGAGTTCTTTCCCCTACACTTTTCATAGTCTTCATCAATAACTTGATTGCTGAGCTACCACAAGGAACAAAAGTTGCAATGTATGCAGATGACTTGGTAATATGGTGTGTAAATGAGCAAGCAACAGTGGCCACCAGAATGCTGCAAAGAGCTATTGATGCCTTGACCTCATGGACAAACAGATGGTGTGTAAACATTAACACCGAAAAATTTTGCGCTACGCTTTTCAGCCTCTCCCCAAAACAAAAAGCTGGAGTTATCAAGATAAAGGGAGAACACCTCAAAGAAGATAAACAACCCACCTATTTAGTTACATTTGATGTTAGGTTGATATGGAGGGAACACGTCAACAAGGCAGCCAAAAAAGCCAGGAGGAAGTTAGCCATCCTGAGAAAATTAAGTGGAACATGGGGAGCTAGTGGAAAAATACTTAACAAAGTTTACCAACAAGGTATACTGCCACATCTGGAATATGGGTCAGCAGCGTGCTGCCCCGCAGCAAACACTACCCTAAAAGAGGTGAATAAGGTGCAAAATCAGGCACTTAGGGTCATTACAGGAGCAATGAAATCAACACCTATTGTGGAAATGGAGAAAATGGGAAGGATACAAGCACTAAGAGAGCGCAGAGACACAAAGGTATTAACACAGGCAGAAAAGTTCCACTGCATGCCGAGCCATCCAATGAAAGACAGATTTCAAAACTTTGCAATGGGAAGACTGAAAAGAAGTAGTTTTATGCATCAGGCGAAACGACTTCGCAGGCAAATGATAGATCTACCTGAAGTTGACATCCCCCTAAAGTCTGGGCCAGAACAAACCTCTTGGAGAGAGGAGCATGGACTATCAGTATGCATTCAAACAAAAGTGAAAGGAATATTAGACAAGGATGAACAGAACAGTGTGCAACGTAGGATAGTGATCCTCAATTTCCTTGATGAAGAATACCCACAAGAACTCTGGATCAGAGTATACACAGATGGGTCAGCACAGAATGCAGTAAAGAATGGTGGAGCGGTAGCGTACATAGAATACCCAAACAACATTAGGGATACAGTCAAAGTACCCCAACTGGGAAATTCTGTCATATATATGATTCAGAAATACAGGCAATCAAGGTGGCAACTGAGAAACTGTTGAACACCAATGTCGGTCCACAGCCTGTAGTATTTCTTACAGATGCAGAATCAGCACTCCAAGCACTTAAATTTGAGAAACTGCCAGATCTACAGGCTCTACTGTCTGAACTGAGCAACCAGCACAAGATTGTCATGCAGTGGATACCTTCTCATTGTGGAATACCAGGAAACGAGAGAGCAGATCGACTGGCAAAGGAGGGTGCTGCAGACGAGCAACCAGATGTGCCAGTTACATGCCAACAGAAGATAAGGATGATCAAATCAATCAGAAAGCCACCAACAGTAACACCAGACGATTACCATAACATGAACAGACAAGAGCAAACTGTTGTGTTGCGCCTTAGAACAGGACACAACCGACCCCGCAGCCACGTGTACACAAAAATGAAGATTGGCAACTCAGCCACGTGTTCATGCGGATAGGCGCCTCAGACAGCAGAGCACATACTGCAAAACTGCCCCGAATATGATATACAGAGAAAATCTCACTGTCCCATAGAAACAACACTGGAAGAGAAACTTTATGGACCTGTGTGTGAACTACAAAAGACAGTGAATTTATACAAGAGACAACATTGCAGATATAGACAATATTTTAAAGTCAAGTTTATACAAGAGACAACGTTGCAGATATAGACAATATTTTAAAGTCAAGTTTATACAAGAGACAACATTGCAGATATAGACAATATTTTAAAGTCAAGTTTATACAAGAGACAACATTGCAGATATAGACAATATTTTAAAGTCAAGTTTATACAAGCGACAACATTGCAGATATAGACAATATTTTAAAGCGAACGAAAGAAGACGAAGAAGAACGTCAATAGCTCACCTTGTTAGCCAGACTGCTATGAAAACAGCACATTTCCAGGTAGGGCTACGAGGAAGCCAAGGTGTGGGTCCTGTCCAGTATATTTTGCCTGAACCTGAGTAACATGTCTGATCAGTATGTTTTGCCTGGCCAGACGTTAATCTTCCTTGCCATAAACGAATATTAATTTACATAACTTCTAGGAAGACATGAGTAGGCCGGAACTGATGGCTAGGGTCAAGAAGATTGGGTGAGTGGGAGTAGAAATATGTTCTAGAGGAAGTTGAACGGTTTTTATGAAGTGTTTTCAGCTCTCCGAATGTTTTCCGGCGGTATCTAAATAATATATTTTTCAGCGAGTGTCTATTTATAATTATTTGTGACAGGACTACCTGTGAAGTTGTAATCAACATATAACTATAGATCAGATGCTTCATTATAGTTTTGTGAATGAAATATTCTAAGTGTGGGTGGTGTTCTACTATGTAGCTTAATTGATCTGCGAAAGTGCCAGAATAATATCAACTTTGAAACGCTTCTGACATTCATATTAACCGTGGCGCCAGTCCTACAGATGACACATGCACGGTGAAAGACAATAACATCATGTATGCTTCCCGATCTTTCCAAACGTTGTACAATCGTGGGGCCTAGCTCTTTGGTCAGTCCATCCAGCGAACGTAGATGGCGGACGACCAAGTGCACGTGTAGAGGCGTATGGCCACCAAAATGTATTCCCCCATTGACCACTTCCACGAGTTAAATCCTATGATGGACAGATGAGATGAACTGCGCATACCATTACCGCTTTTACTTATCGATGTCCAGAAAGCGTTTGGACAGTATCGAGACTAATATTGTGGTTAATGCTCTCAGAAGCCAAGGAATCTCTGAAACACATATCAGACTGATTGAGGAAACTCACAAAGACTGTAGTACAACCATCACTTTATACCACTGTCCAGTCTAAGTTCCGATAACAAGGGGAGTCCGATAGGGCGAGACCATCTTCCCGAAGCTATTTACAGCGACTGTGAAACGATTTTTCCAACAATTTAATTGGATCGACAGTAGTGTAAATATAAATAAATGGCGAGTGACTCACCAATGTATGATTTGTTGGTGGCATCATGCTTGTAAGTCATACAATTGAGAAAGCCTAAGAATCCTTGAAAGCTACTTACATGCGTTAAACTTCAAATACGATATCAGTTGCTCGAGTTGAACGGTGTGACGCCTTTTGTCTGAGTTCTTGCATGTTGTTTAGACCACAGCTTACTGTAGATACAGGCCATCTGACACGGGAAAATCACTTTGAAACGTCACATTCCAAGGCTGATTAAATAAGGGTACGTGCATGTCTCAACTATAAGTTCAGCTATAATATGGCGTTAGGGAAAAAAAATATGGACATGAAGTTGGTTTCAAGGCAGGATTCTGTGAAAGATCATTCTTAACAGTGATTTGTTGTGTTTTGTACCGTGAATTTATTTTATTTCTCTCTGTTGAGGATAGATTGATTATAAACCTTGGCACAATATAAATTCCGTCATTTAGTCGGCGTTGAAATTTGACATTTCAACTGATTTTCACTGTGAGTGAAATAGCCTGTATAAAGTAGGCCATGTTTAGACTTGCATTTGAGTCATCTTTGAAGATCATTCTGCGGTCACTTTTGGTCTCTTTTCCTTTCTGCCGCCATCTGTAGCCCACATAACCGAATGTGATGTGAGTATGTTGCTGTGTGTTCTAAACACACACCCGATGTACAAGGGGCGTGTCATAAGTCTTTACCCTGACCATGAATAAGTAGGAGCAGAAAGTTGACATTTGGCATGGTGCTTATTCCTTATTCCAAGCATCAGTTGATCGTGAACCTCACCGGACTAAAGGCATGGTATCAGTTTAACGCGAACCTCACCGGACTAGAAGCATTGCATCAGTTGATCGTGAACCTCACCTGATTAGAAATGTAGTATAATGATTGAAATGATCATTCATTCATTAATAGACGTCTCAGTCTTTGCAGACTATGCAGCGTGACACCCTGTAAGTATCCTCTCAGGCTGCAAGCATGGGGGGCTAAATATGGAGACACTGGGCTGCCCAAACTGCAGGGTCCCGTTCTCGGCCTTGCTGATGTACCCAATGGAATGCAAAGCATGATAATTTGGCGCCAGCTCAACTGCAGGAGCTGCCGGAAATGAGTCCGCCATTTTGAAACATCCGGCTTAGGTGCTACCATTCAGGATTTTCGGTCTGGGCTTATTTCCGTAGCCCTACCCTCTCTCGAGGTTTCCACAAGACAGTTGAGTCGTTGCCCGCAGATGCGAGTTACTCGAGACACCCGATGATACTCTCATCGTCCCAAGGCTAGCCAGCACTCCCTGGGACTGGTGGGTTTAAAATCAAAGTCCCCCCTCTCCTAGGTGAACTGAACAGGCTAACGAGCTTCGTTAATCCGGGTGTAGAGTCTTAGATTGGCTGCCATCCAAGGCTAATGAGCCCAATATGTTCGCCCAGTTATACCGCCGGGTACTCAGTCGCGCCCCACAGAAGGATCTGTAAAAGACAGGGGGTCCCTCATGAAGGTGCTGCTGGGGACACAATAATGAAGCATGGAAACTCCTGAACAACAAACCGAACACTGAATCCAGCGGCGATCTCTACAATTGGAAAGAGGAGTCTGTAACAGACGCTTCACTTTCCTTTAACGAGCGGGATGTCCAGCCCAGTTGATTGATGAAGAAGAAGCTCGTACTAATGTTAACGTTTTAAAAGTTTAAAAAACAGAACATGGTGATTGGCTAATCAACTTGAATAAAATATACAATAACAATTGGCATAATGAGCATCGCAAACAACATCCGTATGATGGATTCTACCATCTGTCCAGAAAAGAACAGGCTATCTTACTTCGTCTCCGAACTGGTCACAATAGAATGAGACACCACAAGTACAATAAATTCAAGAAAATTACTACTAGTCTGTGCAACTGTGGCCTGGCAAACATGGATGCATTGCATGTCCTTCATGAGTTCACCCAGCAGACATAACTTAGAGACAGGATGTTGATTAAAACCACTCCTCTTGAGTTGTGATTGCTAAGTGGTAATGAAAAAAAAGTCATCAAACGCTATTGGAGAATCCAGAATCGCGGCCTAAATGAATAATGGTCGCAATAGAAGAAGAAGAAGAAAAAGAAGAAGACATAAAAAAGAAAACAACGAAAAAGGAAAGGGACAAAAGAAAAATACAAGGAAGAAGGAAGAATAGACGAAGTAAAGAAAGAAGCAAGAAGTTCGAAACAAAGGAAGAAGGAAGAAGAAATATGAAGAAAAAATTTAAGAATGGAAGAATGGAAGAAAAGAAGACAGGGAGACAGAGAGAAGAGAGAAAACATAGAAATAAGAAGAATGGAAGAAAAGAAGACAGGGAGACAGAGAGAAGAGAGAAAACATAGAAATAAGAAGAATGGAAGAAAAGAAGACAGGGAGACAGAGAGAAGAGAGAAAACATAGAAATAAGAAGAATGGAAGAAAAGAAGACAGGGAGACAGGGAGAAGAGAGAAAACATAGAAATAAGAAGAATGGAAGAAAAGAAGACAGAGAGACAGAGAGAAGAGAGAAAACATAGAAATAAGAAGAATGGAAGAAAAGAAGACAGGGAGACAGAGAGAAGAGAGAAAACATAGAAATAAGAAGAATGGAAGAAAAAAAGACAGGGAGACAGAGAGAAGAGAGAAAACATAGAAATAAGAAGAATGGAAGAAAAGAAGACAGAGAGACAGAGAGAAGAGAGAAAACATAGAAATAAGAAGAATGGAAGAAAAGAAGACAGGGAGACAGAGAGAAGAGAGAAAACATAGAAATAAGAAGAATGGAAGAAAAGAAGACAGGGAGACAGAGAGAAGAGAGAAAACATAGAAATAAGAAGAATGGAAGAAAAAAAGACAGGGAGACAGAGAGAAGAGAGAAAACATAGAAATAAGAAGAATGGAAGAAAAGAAGACAGAGAGACAGAGAGAAGAGAGAAAACATAGAAATAAGAAGAATGGAAGAAAAGAAGACAGGGAGACAGAGAGAAGAGAGAAAACATAGAAATAAGAAGAATGGAAGAAAAGAAGACAGAGAGACAGAGAGACAGAGAGAAGAGAGAAAACATAGAAATAAGAAGAATGGAAGAAAAAAAGACAGGGAGACAGAGAGAAGAGAGAAAACATAGAAATAAGAAGAATGGAAGAAAAGAAGACAGAGAGACAGAGAGAAGAGAGAAAACATAGAAATAAGAAGAATGGAAGAAAAGAAGACAGGGAGACAGAGAGAAGAGAGAAAACATAGAAATAAGAAGAATGGAAGAAAAGAAGACAGGGAGACAGAGAGAAGATAGAAAACATAGAAATAAGAAGAATGGAAGAAAAGAAAGAATTGAAAAATTCAAGACAGTTAGAAAGGAAGTAAGGAAAAAGATAGAAGAGAGAATGGAGAAACCAGAAGAGAAACAAAAAAGGAATATAAGAATGGAAGACAGTATAAGTAAGAAAAAAGTATTTTAGAAAAACGAATTTTCAAATGAACGCTTAGCATATTTCTTCTCTTGAAACTAAAATGTCATCACGAATTGGAATTACCCACTGGTTAAGAACCCCTGCCCTGCACTATCTACAAACTTCTTAGAAGAAAGTCGACTAATGAGCGTAGGCACAGAAAATTTAGACCACACACAATTGAAAAGTAGAACTCCAGCTAGAAGAGAAACGGCTTAGACAGTTCATTTTCATACGTGATGAATAAAGACCTTTTGTTATCAAGGTAAATTTAGGAAAAGTTACAGAGTGTGATATGTGAAAGCTATATACACTTTTCTTAAAGCGTTTTTTATTTACGGAAACGAACATACAAAAATAGATACTTTTTTGTGCAAAACGTGATTAGACGTTTTTCGTGAAGTTTATTCATGAGAAGCAAGAATTGCTAAGGAGACACCTTGACCAGGTCTAAGAATAGTTGAGACGAAATTGTGCCATTCATAGGTTCTTTTAGCGTGGTAAGAACGCCTTAGAAGCCAGGATATGTGTCATGATCTGACAGCTTTCAGATTCCACAGCTCATATGGTCATGCCCCTTTGTCGGTGGAAGTGACATAAAGCATGATGGAGAGGGAGAAGAACAGAGAATTGAAAACAGAGAAATACAACAGGGAGGTATATTTTGAGAGTAGACAAAATGGAATACACGTTTTAATAAGAGAAAGTTACTGAAAGTCTGAAAGATACAAATTTAGGACAGGCGTGGAGAGATATTTAGAAAGAAGAAATGATTAAATGTGGAAATTATTTTTTAAAGTGACGATAGATGAGAAAGATAGAGGTAAACTTTGACAACAGAATAGAAAAGAGAAAAACGATTTTCAGGATATATATACATATGATATCACTTTTGTGACAGATGAAGAGAAAGGAGAATAAAAGTGATGACATATCAAAAAGAAAGAGATAAGAGAGAGTTAAAGCGAGAGATAGCTCTTAGTTCTTAGTCGACCTGTACTTCTACAGGGGCAAATGTCCCTGTGCAGGTCCCACTTAGTGGACCTGTACTTCTACAGGGGCAAATGTCCCTGTGCAAGTCCCAATTAGTGGACCTGTAGTTCTAAAGGGGCAAATGTCCCTGTGCAAGTCCCACTTAGTGGACCTGTACTTCTACAGGGGCAAATGGCCCTCTGCAGGTCCCAGCTCTGGTATGATCTGGATGTAGCTGAGAAGAGGATTTCCTGCTTAGCGGGCTAGGATCGAGCAGCTCATTACTCCGCTTCATGGAGACAACTGCCGCGGAAGGTGGTTAACTGATGTGAGAAGCTATCTTAATAGACTCAAACACTAGAGAAAAGTATACCCACAGCATGTTAGGCGACACCTATGTTGCTCGAAACAAACCACCTAACCACGACCGTTAATGCCATTGGACACAGTTAGTCGCCTCTTACGACATGCTCTCTGTGGGGCAGTGGTGCTATTCTTGTCCTTGTCATGAACAGAGAGAAGGACAGCATATCTGAATAGTAAAAGAAACAGATTTACAAAGAGATGAAGAGACAAAACGGATAATAAAATAAGATATTTTAACATAGGAGAAAAAAGAAAAACTCGATAGTTGAAATTCAAAGGAAGCTAGAAAAGCGAGATTTGACGATAAAGAATGATAAAGATAGAGAGAGCGACAGGGAGAGTGAGAGAGAGAGAGAGACAGAGAGTCTGAAGGGGGCGCTTTTGGTTTAAAAAAGAAAATCCGGAAGCCGTTTTCTGACACTGAACGAATTTCTCCTGGACCATTAAATGTGTCACTTTATGACGTCCTCTGTAAAGGACAGCATGAAATATGTCATTGCCAGCTGAAGAGTTTTAGAATAACTTCAAAGCAGAGGCTGACACTTTGAGACATGCCTCCGAATTTTCTAAGAGCAGATTCCAGTGATAGGTAAATCTCTCCAGACCAACACAACAGCAGTGAATCTGATCATAACATGCATGTGCACGTCAAGCATGTATTTCGGTCCATTATCGTCGTAACACGCTACAGACCGACTTATTCAACGTTTTGATCTTTATGAAACACTACATAATTTGTGAACGAAAGTAACACTAACATACACATTAGTATATGTGCAGCCCACAGTCTGTTAGAGTTCTTCGTAAGTTGGCAAATATAATAATTTAATAATAATTAACTAATATACTTTGATCGAAGTAAATAAATTATACACAATACAAATACTTACTAGGAAATGCTGAATCGTACTACATGATCAGTTACATGTGACCTTCAAAGAAGGATACAGGCCTTGGAGATGAGATGTTGCCGAAGACTTTTAAAAGTCACGTACAAAGATCGAGTTACAAATGAGGAAATACGAGATAGAATTACAACAGCAATAGAGCATTTTGAAGACCTCTTGGCAACTTTCAAAAGAAAGAAACTCGCTTTTTACTGGAACATATCGAGATCAAATGGTCTTGTAAATACGATCCTCCACGGAAAGGTGCAAGGTAGACGACGAAGATGCCGTCCCAAAAAGAGGTGGGAGGACAACATAAAAATGGACCAATTATCAGACCAGAAGAGGCACAGGCAGCTGACGCTGACAGAGAAGGATGGAGTGGGGTTGTTATGATGTCTTCATGTGTGCTCCAACGACCTCACCGGTTACAGGATGACCTAACATGACCTGATCTGACAACCAGTAAGTATTGTATGTATCTCCATATTCCCGCACCTCTTGCCTGCCTCACATCCATCGCCCATTTATTAGTCGACTAATGCCCCCAACATAGCTAAGATTATCTTTAAGATAAAATCCACCAGTTAGATTTACCATGCACTAACACATTTTTCTTTTAATGTCAATGTTTCGTGGAAAACGTCTCAGAAGAAGAGGCTTTTTTTAGAATGTCAAAGGTCCAAGAACACTTCGTTTGTTAATATTGGCAAGCCCAGAGAAAACAGCTGAGCTGACTCCAAGTAACGTTCCAAATGTCGCATTGAGACAACGCGTTACTATGTGACGTCAGTACAAAGTGATGTTGATAATTCTTGCAATTTAGTTGTGAGAATAATCCTCGATAATGGATAACGTTTTTTGCGCTGGTCTATCACAAAATTTATCAAGAGTCAAATCCTGATTTTGTTTAATGTAATCAAATACGCAGGGACAGACTTAGCTAGGAATGGTCAAATCTGTTTCCACTAGCATCAGTCATATATTGACATCCAAAAAAATAGGTCGTACATTCTTTTTTCTTTTCTTTGTCGTTCGTTCTCAATCTCCCACTACCAAACCCTGAAAGGGCTTAAGTAGCAGAATGTAGTCCAGAGAACAGAATGCGTCGTGTTGTAGTTTACAGCTTGGCTGCGATATTTGCACCTTTCGGTCCAACACATCCGACTTCAGCAAACATTTATTGAGTACCGGGTTAGCATTCCCTCTTCAAGCCCTTCTCCTTAGCTAGTCTGCCCTGATGCAACCTGTAATCCAGGATCACCACGCGGAGCTGTAGAAGGGTCTTGGCAGCTATGGTTCGCTGGCCCTGACAGTAGCAGTCAGCTATGGGTCGCTGACCACTGCAGCTCATGCGCTGCTCAGCATCGTGATCCTGGTCGTACATTCAAAATGAGCGTGATCAGATGTCAGATATATTTCTTTTTATTGTACAGTGCAGAAACATAGAGAATGAACAAATGGTTGAAGAGGATAGTTATACACATATATATATATATATATATATATATATATATATATATATGTATGTATATATATTTATATATATGTATGTATATATTTATATATATATATATATATGTATGTATATATATATATATATATATATATATATATATACACTCGAGGTGTGTTAAAAAAAATGATTCCTACGTTTGGGCCGGGGGAAAATGAAATTACTAACTTGCATGTGTGAGACCCTAACCTATTCAAAGCAGTCTCTTTAGGAACCCATTCACTTCTCCCAGTAGTCCCGAAATTGTTGGAAGCATTTCAGGTAGGTCATGATGTGAATGGAATACAGCTGAGTCGAAGCATTCCGCATAATCTCTTTTCGTGACTGATATCAGGTCCCTGTCTGCGACATTTTAGCTTGAGGAACTGGCAAAACTCGCAAGGAGCCATCGGAAGAATACAGATCTTAGAGAACCAGGAGGATGTTCTCTCAATGATATGGGAAGAATAAGCGAGGGCGTTGTCATGATGGAGATGTCAAGTTTCCGTTTTTCACAGGTCCAATCGTTGCCATTTGGGTATCACCTAGTTTGTTGGCAGTATTTTAAGCCACACCACTGCTTTATTTATTTTAGTCATTTCTTGTTGAGTGAAAACCCGAAGAGTGTTCACTACACTCAACACTAACTGCCGGCGACTGACGGGTTTTCACTACACTCAAAACTAACTGCCAACGACTGACGAGTGTTCACTACACTCAACACTATCTTCCGGCGACTGACGAATGTTCACTACACTCAACACTAACTGCCAACGACTGACGAGTGTTCACACCACCCAACACTAACTGCCGGCGACTGACGAATGTTCACTACACTCAACATCTAAAAGGCTAACTGCCGGCGACTGACGGGGGTTTTCACTACACTCAACACTAAAAGACTGACTGCCAAAGACTAACGGGTTTTCACTACACTCACCACCAAAAGACTCACTTCCATCGACTGACGCAATCTGCAGGTGGAACCTAATTAAGGCATGTGCAGAGCGGTCCAATATACCACCGCGCCTAAAGACAACACCCATGATTCATTTATAGCAGTGGAAAACACAAATAAGGTCCGATACTTTTTGAACACATTTCATATACTGGATTTTACTGGTCGACGAATTCATCTTAAGTGATTACGCCGCTGCCGGTCCAAACTTGTTCTTGTTTGCGAATGCCCACTATGAGAAGGTTTACTCTTTTGTGAGCCCTAAAAAGGACGTTCAGTGGACGGGTTGTAGTAGATTTCCTCACATCCAGGACGTGCTGATAAAGGTGGAACAGGGTCCTCCATGCGATTGTGGTATGCCTGGATTCATCTGCGTGTTGCTCGCTACTACGGGGATCACGTCGATCCCTCACCTTGTCTGCCAGGCTGCAATGAAAACAGCCCGTTTGCAAGGAAGGGCTACAATGAAGCCGAGGTGAGGGCCTTGGCCAGTATCTTTTGCCTGACACTGATTAATATGCCTGTTCAATATATTTTGCCTGACCAGACGTTAGTCTTTCCCCCAACTTCGTTTCGATTGTCTTCTGCTTGGGCCACAGTGAACCCCTGGGTGATAGGTTTCCAGTTTGTAGTATCGTGGATGTTGTTTCTCAGTTCGAGAAAGTCGGCTCAGCACGTTTGAGACCACTACATGGGCTTCTTCTTTCTCGTACGTACCAGACTGCTGTCGATGTGTTCCTATATGTCTTGTCATTGTCATGTGTATTTGAGTGACAAAGGATCTATTACATAACTATTCTGATTTTATGGGATGTGATACGTTGGTTGTCCTCCAGGGTAAGTCATTTAGGTAAGTTCAGGGTTACAATGACTATCATTTTATATCAGCTTGAATAGTAGATCACGGGTCAATATAGATCACAATGATTCGGGCATTGGATAGGAAAACATCAAATACAGTCCTCAAGCAGTACAGAGCCACTTCAAGTGCTATTATTTCTGACTCATAGTTTGAACATATCTCAACATATGCATCAAACAACTCATCAAATGTTCTGTCTGGATACTCTATGTAGGCTGCATATCCCGCTTTAATGGTGGCCTTGGAATCAGACCCATCAGTATATAAATGTATCCTTTCTTCTGGGTAGGTGTCAAGCGCTCTATGAGATGCTCTCATAATACTTAATGAACGGGATGCACAGAGCATTGAGGAACAAAATTATAGAGTCCGTCAGTTAATATATTTTTGTCACATGATGAAATAAAACATCTTGCTCATGACAAAACTGGAATAAAAGGTGGATGTCAGAGACAAACAGGGCTATAAGTTGGCAAGATAAACATGAATAGCTGGACATAGAACAGCCTGGAAGATTGTACAACCAAGTCAGGAGACAGAGGACGTTGGAGAATCATTACGGCAGACTTTCACTGAAGAGATCAAACTTGGACTGACCTGACATTAAAGAATGTTGGATCTGGCCAACAAATCATTTACGGCCTTTATTACCTTTGCTGAGGTCAGTCTGTAAATACTTAAAATCCTGAGGAATAAAGGTCGTTTAACTTTTCAGTCGTGGTAAAGTGAGCATGGTAGGTGTTTTTATTCATGTATTTATCCGCGGACCTGTTCTTGGAAGAGAAAGAATACAGCAATTGCACCTCAACGCATGTCATTAAAAACAACTAAAGCTATCTGCACATTTGATTAGCAACCTCACCGTATTTAAAATACTGCTACAAAAACCACAACTGAAAGAGCACACAAAATAGGCTTCATAAAGAGGTCGTCTGTTGTGGGGACTCTTTGATCCGACTCAACCAGCAAAGGATTAGATTGAGGAATATACCCTATATCGTACCTAGGGTGTTAAACCTTTGACCAGTTGGTTATCATATACGAAAGGTAGGCACATCAAAAGACTGGCCCTCGGCACTATTGACGAGGCTGTTCATGTTATTCGGCAACAAGAATAAATGAGGCTATCCATAGACGATCGCTCCGCGAGTCAGCTCACATCTTCCCTTTTAAACCCGGTTAAAAGATGCATCGTATTTCTGTATTGAAAGTGTAACAGACAAATTCAAGGCTCAGATTGTCTTATTTAACTATCTTCGAGCTCATGCGAACAGTGAACGCTGATAAAATGGTGGGTGCACATCGATTACGATGGAATAACAACAAATACATCAAAAGATATAATATCTGGTTCAAAGCAATTCCAGCATGAAAAGGTTGAAGGCGAACATGGCGAAGGTCAATAGTCTCATAAATGGCATGATAACATGAGAAAGCTGACGGTGATAAGCCATGCAGACGACACACTGAAAGGGAGATACATATGACGTTTGAGATGCATTGGAAACGACCATCGATGTGGAGATAATATTTGAACTCAATTGAGTCTTTACTCAAGTTGGAATCTCGTTTTAAACTCAACTGTCTTTACTCAAGTCAGAATCTCGTTTTAAGCTCAACTGTCTTTACTCAAGTCGGAATCTCGTTTTAAACTCGACTGTCTTTACTCAAGTCGGAATCTCGTTTTAAACTGAACTGTCTTTACTCAAGTCGGAATCTCGTTTTAAGCTCAACTGTCTTTACTCAAGTCGGAATCTCGTTTTAAACTCAACTGTCTTTACTCAAGTCGGAATCTCGTTTTAAACTCAACTGTCTTTACTCAAGTCGGAATCTCGTTTTAAACTCAACTGTCTTTACTCAAGTCGGAATCTCGTTTTGAACTCGACTGTCTTTACTCAAGTCGGAATCTCGTTTTAAGCTCGACTGTCTTTACTCAAGTCGGAATCTCGTTTTAAACTCAACTGTCTTTACTCAAGTGGGAATCTCGTTTTGAACTCGACTGTCTTTACTCAAGTCGGAATCTCGTTTTAAACTCAACTGTCTTTACTCAAGTCGGAATCTCGTTTTAAACTCAACTGTCTTTACTCAAGTCGGAATCTCGTTTTAAACTCGACTGTCTTTACTCAAGTCGGAATCTCGTTTTAAACTTGACTGTCTTTACTCAAGTCGGAATCTCGTTTTAAACTCAACTGTCTTTACTCAAGTCGGAATCTCGTTTTAAACTCAACTGTCTTTACTCAAGTCGGAATCTCGTTTTAAACTCAACTGTCTTTACTCAAGTCGGAATCTCGTTTTAAACTCAACTGTCTTTACTCAAGTGGGAATCTCGTTTTAAACTCGACTGTCTTTACTCAAGTCGGAATCTCGTTTTAAACTCAACTGTCTTTACTCAAGTCGGAATCTCGTTTTAAACTAAACTGTCTTTACTCAAGTCGGAATCTCGTTTTAAACTCAACTGTCTTTACTCAAGTGGGAATCTCGTTTTGAACTCGACTGTCTTTACTCAAGTCGAAATCTCGTTTTAAACTCAACTGTCTTTACTCAAGTGGGAATCTCGTTTTGAACTCAACTGTCTTTACTCAAGTCGGAATCTCGTATTGAACTCCACTGTCTTTACTCAAGATGTAATCTCTTTTTGAACTCATGTGATACTTTAGTCAAGTCAGAATCTATGTTTTCTATCCAACGCAGCGCTGCTTTTTCATTTTTCATAGAGTTCTTATTTTTCTTCTTTCATCCTCAATCTCTCGTTAACAAGCCCTGAACAGGGATTTGCAAGTACAAGGATGTGGTCCGGAGAACAGAATGCGTTGTGTTAATAGTTTACAGTTTTTCTGCGATATTTGCACCTTTCGGTCCGACACATCCGTCTTCAGTAAAATTGTGCAGACTCATTAGACAAGACCAAACTGCCCATCCTTGTCGATGGGAAATGGAAGTTGACGGTCTCTACAAAAAATAAGGAGATTAATGCGGTGTAGTTAGGTCGTTATGGGTTGAATCTATAAGACCGAAATCGTTCACTTGTGAATCAGTAGGAAAGCCGAGTCATTCATTGCTTTATTTATGTATCGTATTATATTTGGGTACATCTCTCTTGCCAACTGTCCGTATTTACATTCGTCACCTACAGTTAATGTAGCAAGTATGATGCTGCACCCCGTTGACTCCACCCCCGTCAGTGTTTTATTCAAGAATGATTCTGGTATTCCAGTTTTTGTGTGTTCAGACCCACTTGAGTCTTGTAAATGGCGACGGTTTGGCCTAGTGGTTAAGTGACAGGGCTCACAAATTAAAGGTGCTGGGTTCTCTTTCTGAATACAGCAGCACTGGGCATTACCACGGGGAAGAAAACTCTTAGGAAATAAAGGAGGAAGCCAAGCCTTACATAAAATTCATGCCGAAGTCGGATGCATTGGGCCGACAGGCGCAAAATAAAGACATAGTGCAACACATGCTGTCTTGTGGAATAAATAAATGCGGCGAACGCAGCAGACAGAAAAATTATTGTAAACCTATGCTACCTTCGCCCGCTTATTTTACTAAAACCTCACTTTACCTGGAGTTGTTCACGATGTGCCGTAAAAATATTAAGAGAGAGCCAATTACGAGAATGCATGGCACGCATTAAAAGCTGGCAAGAACAGATATGACGCGTATTTTTTCTGAGAACCAAACTTAACGGTTTGATTAAGAATGTCAGGAATGTATCGACGTGACGAAATACATTTAATAAAGAAAGATGGTTTTTGTAATTCTACAAAATGTAGAATATCGTTTTAATGGATAATCCCAAACGCATAGAAAGTACTGTACGAACATTTTACTAGAAATACTTTGTATTCTATAAAAGGCGTGTTCAAATAAAATCGTAGTGGACGGCGGTGGCTAGTGGTTAAGTGAAACGGCTCACAACCAAAGGTGTTGGGCTCGATCCCCATCACAGCGTTGGCCCGTTACCCCGGGGAAGCAAACTCTTAGAAAATGCAGGAGGAAACAGACAATAATGTAAAATGCATGCTGAAGTCGGATACACTGGGCTGACTTGCGCAAAATAAAAACCACAGTGCAAAGCACCCCACTTTGAGGAATAGATGAATAAGGCGAACACTCGCCTGTGTTTTTGCCTATTTCATTGCGAAATTCGTAATTTCATGTCCTTGTGAAACTTTTGCCTCTAGCAATATGAACTTGACATTGCTGTTGTTTGAGACTCTTATTTATTCCATTTATAGTCACCGCGTTAAGCACTCAATTATTACGTGTCACATTTTTGGTATTGCTTTTAGAGCATTTTTAACTTTTCAAGATTGACAGCGAAGAGTTAGTTAATCATTGCAAGCGAAACAAGTCTATAAGTTCTTATATCTCATTCTCAGGATCTCCACCAGCACGTGATGACTGATCGTTCCGGTTCGGTGCTGGTAAACAAGACGTATTTGGATTCCCAAAAGGGATTCATACCTTGACAACCTTCGTTGTACCCTCAATTCGACCCTCAAGGACATAGTCAGAATCGACTTCAGAATCTTCTGTTTGACAGATTTCACTAATAGCGTTTAGGACATCGACTAGGTTCATTGATCTGCCTCCCGCCTCCTTGGTGTGATCGCAAGACTGTCATCTCTCTCATTGAGGGGTAGGATGGATCTTTTGGATGGACTACAAGTAGTCTGAACATGGAGAACATGACTGAATCGAAGACGATGGTCTGGCTGGAGTCACTAAACGCCACACCTCTGTGTATTTTCAGAGATTCAACGAAGATGCTCAGTGAAGTACAATCGGGGTACGCGAGGCGCCAATAGTTGGAGTCGATACAGAGAATAACTTCCATACTGGTTCCGGGGCATGAAGGTGTCGAAGTCAGCAAAGGAAGAGTAATAAAAGACAAGGGATTCATACAGACCAAGATTCTCAGCTCTCGTCCTCGTTCGTGTTCCTGAATACATAAGCCACATCAGACTGGGGAACCAGGCCCCCGTCTTCTTCTGTCCTACTGTTCCTGCTCAATTAGTCTACACTGATGATATTATAATTGAGTTACCAGAGAGTCATCATAACCTTAGGCAAGGAATGCAAAGAACGAGGAACGAGAGAGCATAGCAGGATGTAAATCATCTGATAACTGAGAACACCCAGGAGAATGACGCTGTTATACACACCGACGGATCAGTCGTGCGCAGTGGTACATCAGGCTGGGGTTTCTCGGCTAGAGTAAGAGGAGAGGTCATTGCTGAGCGCAGTAGGGCATACATGTCAACAACCTCCAGTATGAGAATGGAGACGGAATAGGTGACCTCAGCTCTGAAATGGATATCTGAGACTTCTATAACAAGGGCAATCATCGTGACAGACGCGCAAGCTGTACTTCAAGAAGTACAGAATGGATGGCTTAGGTACGAGTAGATAGCTGCTGTTAAGGCCTCAAACCTCCAGGCATTGACATGGATCTACTGCCCTGCTCATGCCAGGGTTCAGGAACATGAAAGAACTGACATCATGGATTCACAAGCTCCAATCATGGACACATCAGTGATGTATAGAAGTGACATTTTGAAATCAATCAATAACCGCCTGCGGGATGAGGACACCGCAATAGATGAAGCAGCAATCCACAGACTGCAAAGTTTCGACATTAAACGAGATTCGAGCGGAGTGGGGGGGGGGGGGGGGGGCATGAGAGGACGTCGCAGCAGAGTGTACAACCAGCGAGCTACAGGGACCATCAGCATCCATATCTTACGCCATTTGATGACAGAGACAGAGCACCTATGGGTATACTCGGAGTGCAGAGAATTCAATTCTTAGAAACAAAAACAGAAACCGAAGCTCCAGATGGGAGGACTGTGGTGTCTTCAGGTGTAACCTCATGAACGTATTGGAGAGACACTCTATCCATGTAACTCGAGGTCAGGCCCTGCCCCGATATGCTCTGGCTGCAGGCTGGTCATAATATATTCAGAATAAATGACCAAACCACTTGATATTGTATGTGTCAATGTAGGCACTAACCTTGTCCCCGCTGCCTGCCTCCGTGTGATATTGCGGATTTAGTCACGGATAATTTTCCCGTTGCACTTCTCACACATCGAATTTCACAGCTCGGGATCTAACTGCTATGTGGTCAACGACAGTTTACTAGAAGCCTTAGATTGCACTATTAATAGTAGTAATAGCTATCATGCCCAAGCCAAGATGGCCACATCATCAGACTAGTGCTGCGAAATGTGCTCTCATGTAACTATAAAGACCAATCCTGGTACGGTATACTGTCGCACTAGTGACACATGTTTGAAAAGTCGACTCTGGAGCCGTCATGCTTTCGGTTCTTTCTTACGGCTCGCTTTCTCTGGTCCTCTGCAATATATTTCGCTCTGCAATCTGAGCCCCTCGTGCGATGTTTGTGCGCAAAGTGGAACAGTTCTGTGCGAACATGACCTAGACCGTGGTGTCAGCAGAACTGAATTGATCTGTCATTCTTATGGACAAATAAACCTATATTTCTGTCTAATTTAATGTACAAATTATAAATCTCATAATTACAAAAGATCAAATATATAATATTACAGCATCCAATGATCATTTGCAGCCTAGAGATGGTTTTGTGACGTTAAGGTATTGTAACAGCTGTACTGTAGAAACTATCAAAAAAAACCTTCTGGATACAGTTTCACGAACAAATATATTATTTGACATGACACCATTGACCTAGACGGAATACTGGTAACTTCTTCTGACTGTCTAAGCGTTAAAGTGACGAAGCCGCGGTTATGGGGTTTCACCTGAGTGCAGGTATACTGTTTCTAAACATTAAAACCCTTTAAGGGAGCAAGACGACACGGTCTGCAATCTGTAATCTGTTTCTAATATGTAATCTTTTTTTTGTAATCTGCTTATAATATGTAACCTGTAATTAAACTGTAATATGCTTACAATATGCAATGTGTAATCTGTCTTCAAAATATAATCTGTTTATAATCTGTAATATTTGTATATTCGTAATCTGTCTTTAATCTGTAATATGTTTACATCGATAATCTCTTTATAATCTGTAATCCGGAATATACATGGAATTTGTAATATGTGTATAATATGTAATCTCATTATAATATGGAATATGTATGTAATATGTAATCGCTTTACAATTCGTAATATGTTTGCAATCTTTAATAATTCTGTAATCCGTCTGTAATATTTTACATGTTTGAAATCTCTCTGAAATGTGTAATATGTCTGTAATCTGTATTTAAATGTCTGAAATATGTATGTTATATGTAATCTGTTTACAATATTTAATCTTTTTACAGTATGTAATCTGTTTACAATATGCAATCAGTTTTACAATCCTTAATCTATGCGCAATTTCAAGCTGTATGTAATATGTAATACATCTATACTTAGTTTTAGTTTGTTTTGTTTTTGTTTTTGTTTTTTTGCTTTCGCCTTATTTCTCTATTCACGAAGGCGGTATGCGGTGCACTGTGGTTTTTATTTTGCGCCTATCGGCTAAGTGCATCCGACTTATGCATCATTTTATGTAAAGGTCTGCTTTCCGCCTGCATTTTCTAAGGGTTTGCTTCCTCGGGGTAACGGTCAGTGCTGTTATGGGCATCGAACCCAGTACCTTCGGAATTTGTGAGCCGTGTCACTTAACCACTATCCCACGCCGTCCCCAAACCTATGTAATATTTTTACAATATGTAATCTGTTTACAATATGCAATCAGTTTACAATCTTTAATTTGTCTGCAATCTTAATCTGTATGTGATATGCAATACGCCTACACTCTGTATTCTGTTTACAATTTGTAATCTGTCTGTAATCAGTAATCCGTATGTAATATCTAACATGCCTGTAATGTGTCTAAAATATGTCTGTAATATGAATATAATATGTATATAACCTTCAATCTGTCTATAATCATTAATCTGTCTATAATCGGTCTTTGATGCGGATGATAATGGTATAATCCTATTAGCTGTGAGCTGACAGCTCTTCACAGCTCAATGCCGCCGGGCGTGCATTGTGTCGCTACAAGAATATGTAGAAGAACAAAGCACTTATGGGTTAAACCCTGTGCAATGACGTTGATTCTTCGACTAAACTAGATTCAAAATAATCAGCTGTTTCGTGGGATGATGATTAGAGCTTAAAGGGGAGTAACCATGGACATCGTAGGAGCTGCGGAAGGGTGTTCACATCGTTTAGCTCTCAGCATAATGCATGATCCCATATTTATGGAGAATGTTTCACGAAAGTCCAAGAGGTTGAATATGTAATACAAATGTGACTGAGACAGCAAACCTAAGACTTCTATGTTGCAGGTTTTGATGTATTGATAACGCGGTGGTATATTTGTATTAATGTTGGTTGAAATTTTGTAGATAAATAAGAAACAATGAGAGTGTACCAATAAATGATTTTTAAGTCCCTATCCCATTAGGTTTTTTTAAAAATTATCCTTCTTGGCATAGTTACTAACTTGCCTTTGTGTTTCTGTTAGGTAATGCAATTGTCAAACTGATGTTTTTCTGACAAATTACATCTCAAAGCGTACTTGAGATGATATCTATGGGTCTTCATGTAGTCTAATGAAAATATCTTCAGTAAGCCCACCCTAATACAGATTGCAGTACGGACCTCCATCCCGTCTTTTTTTAATTCTTCTTCGATGGTCTTCAGACCTCGACGCCAATGACTCTACCGAAGGCAGCAGTCGACTAGAGGCTCCGTACACTTCCATACAGCTTTTCATGGACGGACAATGGCTGTTGCCAAATGCTACTTCTTGTGTCTGTATACAGTGAGCAGGACTGAAAAATCTATTCTGCCGTCATGGGGGCTGTGCTGCATGTTCAAAGTTCCGTATAGCCATTCTTGAAGTTATTATACAGATGATATTAATTTTCCATTTTGTACATATCACTTGTCTTGTAGCCTGGGAATGATCACATGTTGTCACCTGGAGAGCTGGTGGTAGGCATCGCTTTTATGTGGCCAGGGTGGTATTTTCCCCATTTTGAACTGTACGTTGCCCTAATGGCTGATTTTGACTCATTGTATTTGAATTCTGTATCACTGAACTGCAGCATACCTCCCTCTCTATCGAGTCTGTCCGCCTCGTTGTTGCTTGGAATGTTGAAAGTTGGGTTATATACACTGAACTATGCTTCATTTGAAACACTGTTACCGGCGTTCTAGTGCGTCTGCCAGAGCGCTGAGTTCATTTGTGTGCTGGTTCTTGAGAGCCGTTAACACTGATAGGGCGTCTGTGAGAATAACCACTTGCTTTTTCTGCCTGTTCCTAAATAGTATATACGGGTTTCAGCTGCTTGTCTCGTGGCTCTGGCTTCGGCACTGAAGTTGCTGCAGCGTCTCCTAGTGGTCATCTCCTTTTCAAGAATGCAGTGACATTACCTTCTTTCCAGGAGCACCAGCGTTGTCGTAGGCTGGGTATTGATTTGCATGTTTCACCTGATCCTAATTTATTTTTTCTTACGTATTATGCGGGACAGATACTATCATAAAGGAGATAAAACGATCATCTCACAACAATGCAAGCTCATCAACTACCCCTGCGTACCTATACCGTATGAAGATATAATTATAAAATACATTGACAAAATGTCACGATGGATAGGTGATACGTGAACAATGCTGAAACATAACGAACATAAAACAAAGTTAACGAAAAACTTGGCCCTGTGAAGAAATTTGAAGCCTCCCACGCAGCTTAAAGTTACAATTGGTCATATAGAATAAGGGGATTACAGATTTTTAACTTCTTCATCTTCTTATCTATGGTTCAATCCTAGCAAAGAATAGATCCACCGCTGTAGCTGGCTCTCAATGTAAAAAGTCTGCACCAAGATACGTTACCTGTTTCTTCTTCTTCTTCTTCTTCTTCTTCTTCTTCTTCTTCTTCTTCTTCGTACGCAGTCAGACAGTAACCATTATTTTTTCGAAAAAAGCGGCGGTCATCCTGAGGCTGTCGACACTGCCATAGAGCTTTTCTTGTGGTTCCACTGGTGATGGCCACATCTGCTCTCTCTGATCCTCGTATGTCGGGTAGTTCTGCAGCAGATGTTCAGCGGTCATTTTCCCGGTACCACACGGGCATTCGTCGGATCCACCTATCTTCAATTTGTTGAATAGGTGGTACCTCAGTTTATTGTAGCCAGTGCGAAGTCTGAAGACAACGACCTGCTCTCTTCTGTTCAACTGGTAATATGCATCGTTTTTGGTGTACCCAGTATGTTCGGTTTCCCCTTTGGTCATGTATCTGGCTTTGATAAGCCGTTTTGACTCTTCGTACGTCACACTAGTATATGTTTGTGGTAGTCTTACGCCTTCTTTTGCCAGTCTGTCTGCCTCCTCGTTGCCTTGGATGTTGCAGTGTGATGGGACCACTGTACCACTACCCTTTTTGGTGCGGACTGCTGGCATAGTTGACAGAGTGCCGTTCTTAAGTCATTAAGCTCAGCGTTTTTCTGGCTTTTTAGCGCTGTGACTACGGCGAGAGCATCTGTAAGCAGGACTGTATGGCTTTCATTTTCTTTATGTGTCACCATTTCTTCCACTGCCGCCCTCAGTGCCTCTGCCTCCGCTCTGAGATTGCTTGTGTACTTACCAGTAGCGAATGACAGTGTTATTTTTCTGCCATTTGGTAGGTTCAGGAATGCTCCTGCCCCTCCGTTCTGTGTACTGTTTGTTACAGAATCGTCCGTGTATGCATGGGTCCAGTCCATGCTTGGGTAGTTTGTCGATATAAAGCTTATGGTAGTATCTCTCCTTTCTTTTTCGGTCTGGCAGTTTTTGTTTCCAATACCTGGTATATTTTCTACCACCCCTGGAAATATATCCTGCCTCCAGGTAGGTTTTCGAACAGTAGTGATGGGCTTTAGTGTTGTTAGTGCGTTTATGGGATCTTCGTGCATCTTTGCTTTGACTATTTCTGCAAAGTTTCTCCGCTTTAGTTTCCCATTTCCCAAATTGTTTAGTCTCTGGTGAATTGGATGGTCATTCAGTCTTCGGAGTTTCTCTGACTGCAGCTGGGCTCTGCAGTCTCTTCTATCGGTCATGGATTGCAGTTTTGTAATCTTTTCAAGTTCTACAATTGGCGTTGACTTCATGCCTCCTGTTAAAACTCTCATGGCTTGGTTTTGAAGTTTGCTAACTTTATCGAAGTTCGCCTTTGCTGCTGTTGTCCATGCCGCAATGCCATACTCGAGAACTGGTCTCACTCTTCCAGTGTACAGTTTCTTTAGTATGCCTTCGTCTGCTCCCCATCTTGTGCCAGCAAGTTTCCTTATGATTGCCATTCTTTCTCTGGCTCTCATTCGGTTTCTCTCGATCTGACTTTTCCATGTCATGCGCCGATCAAATGTGACTCCCAGATAGTTTGGGTTGTCGTTTGGCTGCAGGAATTTGCCATTTAGACTTAATTTTGTGTTTTGGGGTTTGATTGAAAGCGAGAATATTGTGCATATGGTTTTCTCCTCGTTTTTTACCAGCCATGAGTTCGCCCACTCTTCCAGCGATGTTAGGGCCTGCTGCATCCGATTTCTTGCTATGGTGAGATTCTTTTCAGAGGTCCACATAGCCAGATCGTCTGCAAACTTTGAGCTATGGACTCTTCTTGGAATATTCTCTGTAATGTCGTTTATATACACCAGGAAGAGTGTGGGTGACAGTACTCCCCCTTGGGGTACTCCCTGCTCGAGTGTCACCTTTTTGCTCATCTGCTCTTGTACTTGTACTCTGGCCGTTCTTTGTTTGAGGTAGTGGTTGATCCACTTGTACATTCTCGTTACCTGTTTCGATAGCAATATGTTCTGTAGCAATTTATATGGCGTTTCTAGTATGTTTCTACCTCTATCAACTTGTGTTGTTGGACGCCGTAATAAGGTGTAGTTTTCTTTCCGGTGCCAGATGTGTCCTTGAACGTCATAGGGAGGTGTGGTTTTCTTTCCTGAGTCACATGTGTTCTAAATGCTGTTTTCGTTTCATATTTCTTCAGTACTTCATGTACACCGTTTATCCATCTTTTTCTTGGTCTTCCTCTTGCTCTGTAACAATCTTCTTCTGGTGTTATAGATCCCCACAGCTGTTAGAGTTGGTTGCATTCTTGTCAGGTGTCCGAACCACTTTATGTTCTGCTTTTCCACGTATTCTATGCACGATTATTGGATCCACCCGCTGTCTGATTTCTTCATTTCGTTCTGTGTCCACCATTGTGATTACCACCTTTTTTTTCAAATATTTCATTTCGCATACCATGATTTTGTTATCTTTGTCTTGATGGTATTCCATGTCTGACACTGGTAGCAGAGAGTAGATGTAACAATTGCAGTAATCAAGTCTCTTTCTCCACTGTAATTATGTTTGCGGCTTGATAATTGTGAGAGCAAATAGGCAACATAGCTTGCTTTCTTGATTATTTCCTCTTTCTTTCCATCATTCCATCTTAGGTAAACACGCTACCTAAGAATCTGAATTCTTTTACATGTTTAACTAATGTGTTTTCACCTGAATATTTAGTGTTTTCTCTATTGTGCTTATTTCATTGCCTCTGTCTCTGCTGTGTTTAAAGTATTATACACATACTCATTAGTGGTCTATTACGACATCTTTGAGATGCTACAGTTGTGTTTCCCTGGATCCACCCGGGTAATGATCAATTTTATGAAGGTAGTAAGTAATGGGGCATCATTATTTGGTGACCTTGGCTATCTGTTTCACATTTATCCCTTCCTCTCCTTCCTCTTCATCTGGTAAACCTCTTGTCCTCTCTAGAACACGTGAAGGTAAATAGTGAATTGTTTTTGCTGTCTATTTACATTTCTCTGAAGCTACTGCCCATATTGCGAAAAATAATACCGCAATGACGTAATTTGCGGTCTAAACCAACCAATTGACATTACGCTCTTTTTTAGTGGTAAGCGATAAACGCAGCCACTGCGAATGAAAATGTTATTTAGCAAACAAAAATATGGGTCCTTTGAATGTGTGCTGTGTTTCGTTTCTTACTCCGAGTTTTCCAATCTTATATTGAACCCAATCAAATCGTAATTTACATTTTTATTATATGCAGTATCAAACCGGAAATCTTGCCAAACGGCAAATTCCTTCTCTCGTTGGCGGCCATCTTTTTTGTATATTTATGTTTATCATTCTTTTGACCTTTAGGGAAGCAAAGAGTAATCAGGGTCAGGTGAAGCCTACTTATCTAGACCTCACCTCATCTTCTCGCTCGTTCTTCTGGAAACAGGTTGTGTTACAACAATCTGGCCAACGAGGTGGGGGATCGTATAGAGGCTACCTTAATGAAGTACATCCAGATTTTACTTCTGCCATAACAACACTGGTCTTCCCTATTAAGTATGACTCGTGATGGCCAATGTAATCCCTACAGGAGTCTTGAATTGCACTACAGCGTGAATGATTTTATAAAATTCACTTCAGGATTAAGATAAGTCCCTAACTCGTTATCAAAGACACACAAGCAACTTCGAACCACATCAGCATGTAGCTCGAACACACCAGCATCATCATCATGTGTAATGCTTTATGGTGACAGGATCAATCCCTGCTACATCCGCACGTGTTGTAGTTTTCTCTCATTACGTTGCCAATCAACGTTCATGGCCTATCCTTTATGATATTGTTCGTTTATTCTTGATTGACAGTAAGACAGTGAGAGTGAATGAGAATGAGAGAGAATGAGAGAGGCAGTGAGAGAAAATGAGAGAGGCATTGAGATAGAATGAAAGAGAATGAAAGAGCATAAGACAAAATGAGAAAGAGTGTGAAAAAGAATGACAGAGAATGAGAGAGAGTGTGAAAGAGAATGAGAGAGAATAAGAGAGAATGAGAGAGACAGTGAGAGAGAATGAGAGACAGTGAGAGAGAATGAGAGAGAGTGAGAGAGAATGACGTGTAGGGATGTTGTTATCTTGTAATGTTCAGAATGATTTTGTAGGGGTTGTAGTAGCTTTCCTCATTTCACGAATGCGCTGATGGAGATATGTGATCATCCAGGCGGTTGTGCTATACTTGGCTTCATCAGCGTAACGCTCACTACTACAGGGAACACGTCGATCCCCATTTCGTCAGAAAGACTGCCTTGAGAAAAATGTGTTTCCAAATAAGCTTAATGGAGAAGAGATAGTGGCCTTGATCAGTATACGTGCCCAAGACTGAGGCGACGGGCTGGTCAGTGTGTTGTGTCTGATCGGACTATTGTCCCATTTCCCTTGGACAAGTAGAGAGAATGGCAAAAGACATATAACAGATGTAAGTTGCGCCTTAATTATCTTCTTTGACGAGCGTTCAAAAAAGACGTTACCACTTTGTATCGTAGTTTACAGCGAGACTGCGATATATGCACATTTCGGTCCGACACATCCGGTTTCAGCTGGCATTTATTTTTGGTACCAGGTTTGCTTAGAACATGGTCTATCCTTCTTCTTCTTCTTCGTACGCAGTCAGACAGTAACCATTATTTTTTCGAAAAAAGCGACGGTCATCCTGAGGCTGTCGCCACTGCCATAGAGCTTGTCTTGCAGTTCCACTGGTGATGGCCACATCTGCTCTCTCTGATCCTCTTATGTCGGGCAGTTCTGCAGCAGATGTTCTGCGGTCATTTTACCAGTACCGCACGGGCATTCGTCGGTACCACCTATCTTCAATTTGTTGAATAGGTGGTACCTCAGTCTATTGTGGCCAGTGCAAAGTCTGAAGACAACGACCTGCTCTCTTCGGTTCAACTGGTAATAGGCATCGTTTTTGGTGTAACCAGTATGTTCGGTTTCCCATTTGGTCATGTATCTGGCTTTGATAAGCCGTTTTGACTCTTCGTACGTCATACTGGTATCTGTTTGTGGTAGTCTTGCACCTTCTTTCGCCAGTCTGTCTGCCTCCTCGTTGCCTTGGATGTTGCAGTGTGATGGGACACACTGTAGCACTACCCTTTTTGGTGCGGACTGCTGGCACAATTTGTAGAGTGCTGCTCTTAAGTCATTAAGCTCAGTGTTTTTCTGATGGTCTTTCCAATTCCAGCGGGGACAAGTTATGATAATGGTCATGTCTTCTTTATTGCTCAAAGAAACCAGATCGTGGTTGGTGTTTGGTCAGAAAATTATGTGAATCTTTGTTAGGCAAGTTGTGCGAGACGATAAAAACTGATGTTTCTTAATTCTTTACTCTCCTTTACTCCGCACCATACAGAAGCACAGAACGCATGCAACTCTTGCATATTCTTAGTTTGATTCGATGTCTGTGATTCAGTTTGAACACTAACAGTCATGTCTATGAAGACAATATTGATCGCTGGATCGTGATATTCTTTTGGTCAAATCAGAGCCTGAATATCAGGTGCCATTCTATTGATCGGGGCTCAAAAGGTAACGTATGAAGAGTCCAAACGGTTTATTAGGGTCAGATACATGGAGCAGCGTAGCTCAGTGGTTAGCGCCCTGGCTTCGTATCTGAGTGGTCCTGGGCTCATTCCCTAGTTGAATCGGTAATGTTTTTTCAGAGCGCAATGGCTCCCGGGTCGACCCAGCCTTAAATGGGTACTGGTTCAGTCTGGGAAGTAAACGTGGCGAGGGAGAGGAGATGGCTACCGGCCTTATATAGCCAAGCCTTTGAAATGTGAGATCGCTAACACCTCACACTCACCTGCGGCAATAATGCTATGGGTTACTTTACTTTACTTTACATGGACAAATGGGAAACAGAGCGTACTGACTACATAAGAAATAATGCGTATTACCAGTTGACCATAAAAGAGCAGGTCTTCAGACTCATCACTTGCCCTAACAAACTGAACAAACGTAAGTAGTATTTAAGCCTTCGAAATCTGGGTTTTTAGAAAATATGGTAGCATTTCTTGGAAAGAGAAGAAAACTAATTTGGAGGTATTGAAAAAGTTGGGAGTGAAAAGAGAATTAGTGACTGAAATCAGGGCCAGAGACACGTTATTTTGGTCATTTAACAATAAATACCTCCTTGTTGAAGACTTTACTGGAGGGTAGCGTGGAAGAAAGTCGATCAAGAGGCAGACAACATTTGTATGTGGTTGGATAACTTCAGAAGATGTACTGGAAAAAGCCTTTGAGATTGCACCATTAAGGCAAGAAATAAAGTACACTAGAGATCCATTGCTACCGACCTCAGATGCGGAGATGGCGCTTGAACTGAAGTCCCTAGTTTAAAATAATCTCGATTCTGCAATTTCCCAATAATCTCGTTTTAAAAGATTGCCAGTTGAATTCTGTTGTTTACGACCTGTTTTCGGGTGAAAGGCCTTATTCTTTCATCCTTAATTGTTCACGCCGACATTCTCACGGAATAAGATTTATTTATCAATTAATCATGAATCAAAACCGTTCAGCCCCCTTGGAGCATAAATCTTCAACACATACACGTCAAACATTCACGTCCTTCGTAATCCCTCCCAGCTCATTCTATCTCTTTCATGCTTGTATTATGTTCGCCCCTAGCGCTCATCTCCATGTGTATTTTGGTCTGCCTCTAATTCTCATGCCTAGAGATCCCTGAACAGAGATTCTATTTAGAAATATTTATAGACCACCAAAAATACAACATAAATGTCGAGAACATCACATCGGCTTACAATCGTGTGGTTCTCGGGTTAAAACAAATAGTACCACTGTAGCTTTCCACTCATGTCGTAAACGGCTAACTACATCAACATACAAAATCGTTGCTCTGATAATGTTACTGTAAATACTTCTTTCACTGCCACATTGTAAATGGGGCAGCTGCAGTGAATTCATCTTTTCGGAAGGTAAAAAAGAATCAATCAACATTTTCACTAATGAATTATGCATAATACATTCCCAAGAAAAAGATTCGCTGGTTTGATCATCTCATGATTTCTTGCAACGCTGGTAGATCTGACTGTAAGGTAAGAGGTCGGTGGATGTCAAGTATATGGGATTCATGAAAATAACAAAGACAACATGTAGATAATATTTATGTATAACACATTTACGTCGTAATGAAAATATGAACATGCAAAGATTCATTTTGATATGTTCATGAATTATTAAGATAATTTATAAATTTCAACGGAACGAGTTCTTCAGTGCACTTTTTCTTCATTCAAACTGTGTTACGAATTGCATCGGTATTTATTTCAGAGGTCCGAACATTCCTCACAATGGGTCCCAGAAACTGATGTAAGTCCAGATATGATATTTATTTGTAAAATAAGTAAATGGAAACCTTAATCATAAAGGAAGTTGATGGATTGTCTTTCAGTTTCGGGATTGTGATGCTGATGTGTTCATTTTTCTAGCCACGTGAGTCTCGAGAGATCAACGACAGAGCTGACATCTTGGCTTCTAAAACTCCCATCACGGGTACATTAGTGGTGGATAGGAGTGACATTTTGAAATGGATCAATGACCGCCTGTTGGATGACGACAACAGATTAGATAAATCAGCAATCCACAGATTGCAACGTTTTGATATCAAGCGAGGTTGAGAGGAGTAAGGACCTTGAGAAGAAGGAGATTGGACAACCAGCGAGCTACAATGACCATCAGCATCAGTATATACATACATACATACATACATACATACATACATACCTACCTACCTACATACATACCTACCTCCCTCCCTCCCTCCCTCCCTCCCTCCCTCCCTCCCTCCTTCCTTCCCTCCCTCCCTCCTTCCTTCCCTCCCTCCCTCCCTCCCTCCTCCCTCCCTCCATCCATCCATCCATCCATCCATCCATCTTTGGCGTCTCAGTCTATGTAGACCGCGTACGTGACGTCATGTGAGTTGTGAACAGCTCTGGCTCTTGTATTTGGACACTGTCTGTTTTGGTTGTAAAGGCCGATCCGCAAATGACCGTCCCTGCCACAGATCGCACAACCATGCTGAGGAGGCTGGCTTGCCAGGGGTGTTCCTTGATCTCTTCAGTTTTACTCTTTTCTCTGCAACAAAAAGGCCACTACAAGCGTAAGCAGCTATTATACCCTTTCAACTGACTGTCTATAAATAGCTTGATCCTGCTCCACTGTCCCCAGCATTCGGATGTGATGTCACACGAATTCATTTCCCTCTTGCACAAGTCCTTGAAACGCATTGTGGGACCAACGATTCTTCCAACGGCCAGCTACCATAGAGGATAACCTCTTACAGAATCTCATTTTCGGTGCGGTAAACATGACTCAACGATCGATGTATATATATATATATATCATCATCATCATGTAGCCTATCCTTTATAAAACGTCGTTCGCATCAGTTTGTCTGAAAGAAACTCGTTCCCTTGCCAAAACTCCAGCCTCCTCCATAGTCATACCGAGGCATTTCTGGATATCTTGGTATATATATATATATATATATATATACGTATCATCAACATCCTCATGCAGTTTGTAATTTGAAGACATCGCTCTCAGGCAATTTTTTCCCGCCTCTGCCACTGTTAACCCCAGAGTCTCTGTCCCTTGTCCATTTTATCCTTGGTCTGCCTCTTTTGCCACATACCATGCACTACTGTATTGTTTGTTCTAGAGCATTGTGGCGTTTGATGTGCCCGAAGTATGTTTATTTTCTAGTCGTAACGTTGTTTACCAGCCAGTTTTATTCTATATCGAGCGCCTGTATGATTTCTGTGTTTCTCTTTGCTGCTGTTCATCATATTTTGAGAAAACATAAATGAAAAAAAAAATGTTTCAAGTTGATTAAAATTAAATTTAATCAAACTAAAAAATGGTTATGGTCAGATACCGAACCGAGGCGAGAACACAAACACAACCTACGTTACGACCAAAAGACCTTCATCAGGGACAATAAATAACAACAATGCTGAACTAGCAAATCAACATAGAAGGAAAAAAAATTCAACATATCAGATATAGTAGCTTACATCGTGACTTATCAGGCCGAAGGGAGATTCTACATGTTTTTCTTTGTATTTTTAGCACCTTCCTGTAGTATTGTGGCTCTGAAGATTCAGTCTTCTTTCAGAGATTGTGTGTCGTTGACCATGTCTCGCATTCGTACGTTTCCTTCGAGGAGATACAAGCTCTCAAGATCTTGATTATTTTGTTAAAATAATTTAGTGTTCTGGCATACGTTTTTCTTTTACGTTATCCTCCGTAACCCCATGTCCATTCTGCTATTTCTGTATGTCGGGTAAGTTGCGTTGTTGCTTATATTGTAGTCAAGCCGAGATATTCAACAGTCTTGACACTCCGAAACTGTTGCTTTTCTATATTAACTTTAGGCGTGATTTTCGTCCTGTCAGTTCATATTGTCTTTCTCTTACCGGTGTTTATGAATAAATTTTGTTCTTTGCATATGTGTGTCTGTGCGTGCGCGTGTGTGTGTATGAGTGTGTGTGTATGTGAGTGTATGTGTGTATGTGAGTGTGCGTGTGTATGTGAGTGTGCGTGTGTATGTGAGTGTGCGTGTGTATGTGAGTGTGCGTGTGCGCGTGTGCGCGTGTATGCGTGTGCGCGTGTGCGCGCGTGTGCGCGTGCGTGCGTGCGTGCGTGCGTGCGTGCGTGCGTGCGTGCGTGTGTGTGTGTGTGTGTGTGTGTGTGTGTGGACAGGTGACTTCTTTATTTTTGAAAGGGATCTAGAACGTAACCCACCGCAGTCCCGTATCTTTTTCTTCTTCTTCTTCTTTTTCTTCCTCTTCTTCTTCTTCTTCTTCTTCTTCTTCTTCTTCTTCTTTGTTGTTCGTAAACCAACCCTGAAAAGGGCTTTGCAAATTGCAGGATGTAGTCTTGAGAACGAAATACGTTGTCAACATGACATGCAGCCCTCGAGAGAGGGCAGACAACAACGTCAGAGGAGCCTACCCATTAGCGACGTTGCACGAAAAACAAACCATACAACTCGTAAATAATTCGGAACACTAGTAGACAGGACATACAATTACAAGGAGGTAGGACATACGATTAGAAGTAGGTAGGACATACGATTAGAAGGAGGTAGGACATATGATAAGGAGGAGGTAGGACATACGATTAGAAGGAGGTAGGACATACGATTAGAAGGAGGTAGGAGCAACAATGTGCTAAAACTATCATGTTGTACGTACGCGACATGGAGAGACCTCCTGGACGACCCCCGATGGTGATGTTCGCTAGTAAGACGCAACAACATTACAAATCCAGATCATAACTACCAGCAAAATGGTCAGAATCCAGGAGTGTACCCCAAGCCATATCAAGCCCCAAAGAAAATAGACTCTCACATGAAATAATATACAACATAGGATTACTGTCTCAAAAAAACAGAGTTGTTCCTACAGTGGATTCCAGCCCACTGTGGTATCCATGGAAACGACAAAGCAGATGAGCTCGCAAAAGCCGGAAGTAGAGGCATGCAGAATCCTCCATCCACAGAGCTATAAGGAAACAAATACACTCACCAAACGATCTGTGAGGACAGAATGGAGAGACCAGCACATATAATATAACCCAGAAAATGACAGCATAGAAAATGTATCACAGATGGACTTGACAAAGAACTTCAGACTCAGAACGGGACACTGTAGACTCAAGAGCCACCTCCACAGAATAAAGGACAGCATAGAAAATGTATCACAGATGGACTTGACATAGAACTTCAGACTCAGAACGGGACACTGTAGACTCAAGAGCCACCTCCACAGAATAAAGGACAGCATAGAAAATGTATCACAGATGGACTTGACAAAGAACTTCAGACTAAGAACGGGACACTGTAGACTCAAGAGCCACCTCCACAGAATAAATGACAGCATAGAAAATGTATCACAGATGGACTTGACAAAGAACTTCAGACTCAGAACGGGACACTGTAGACTCAAGAGCCACCTCCACAGAATGGGTCTGAGAGACACCGCCACGTGCGATTGTGGAACATCCAAGCTAACACCAGAGCATATCCTGCAGGACTGCCCTACCTATACAGACCAAAGAAAGGCAGTCCAGCCTGGGGGAGCGACCATGCTTGAAAAGCTGTTCGAAACCGGCGAAGACCTGAAATGCACATTCTCCTTCGTGTACCTGACCGGACTAGAAGCACAGCATCAGTTGATCGTGAACCTCACTGGACTAGAAGCGTAGCATCAGTTGATCGTGAACCACACTGGACTAGAAGCATAGCATCAGTTGATCGTGAACCACACTGGACTAGAAGCATAGCATCAGTTGATCGTGAACCTCACTGGACTAGAAGCATAGCATAAGTTGATCGTGAACCACACCGGACTAGAAGCATAGCATCAGTTGATCGTGAACCTCACCGGACTAGAAGCATAGCATCAGTTGATCGTGAACCACACTGGACTAGAAGCATAGCACCAGTTGATCGTGAACCACACTGGACTAGAAGCATAGCACCAGTTGATCGTGAACCACACCGGACTAGAAGCATAGCATCAGTTGATCGTGAACCACACCGGACTAGAAGCATAGCATCAGTTGATCGTTTACCTCACCGGACTAGAGGCACAGCATCATTTGATCGTGAACCTCACTGGACTAGAAGCATAGCATAAGTTGATCGTGAACCATACCGGACTAGAGGCACATCATCAGTTGATCGATGAAGAATGAAGAAGAATGTAACCTCGACTCAAACAGATATAACACACTGGACAATCTGTGCTCACGACGAAAACCATCAACCCAGAGTTGTGACTGGCACAAGCCTAACATCCCCTTGCCTACCAATGGGTTCATCTAAGATTTAAGATACCCGAGGCGATATTGAACTTATCTGATTGAAAATGCATTTGCCTGTCTCCACAAATGTCGAAGTGTAAGTAGAATGTAATGTCGACTGCAATCAACTCAGCATAGCCTTGCGCTGAGTGTACTGCACTTCAACTCGGTACATCACTTCTTGTCCACATGCAAATCTGAAACACATCGAAACTAACGAATACATAACAACTATTATGGCCCTGTATTCTAGTGAAGATGGCAAGGCCTGGCAAAGGTTACTTAGAATTGTTTTAGCTCGACACATGACATTATAACGTTATGGAGTAAAAAGACATTAGATCAATTTATATAAAAGTCTTCATGTAAATGGCAAATCTTAAAAAAAAAATATCCAGTCTATTGCGGCGCATACGAAATATGGTATTAGACCCATATTATTGTGTAACCCACGGCACTTAGTGGATGATGTGGTCAGCACCACGCCGGCAGCCTCTACTTCCCGGATTGAACCGGTACCCATTTAAGGCTGGGTCGACCCGGTAACCATTGCGGTCTGAAGAATAATTTCCCCCTCAACTGGGCAATGAACCCGCGAACACTCATATGCGAAGCCAGAGCGCTAACCGCTGCGGTTCGCGGCTCCCTAAATGCGACAAATCTACAGTAAAAACAAACGGAAGATATTACCCCTAAGTATGTTATATTAGAACCGGATTACGACAAGGTTGTGTAATATCTTCGTTACTGTTTATCACATATATAAGCGCATTATATTTTTTTTTAAACTAGCAACATTAGTGAAGGAAACAAGCTCAGTTATCAGTGAACTTCTCTTTGCTGATGACAAAGCAATAATAGCACTCTCAGAAAAGCAACTGCAGGAACATATCAACAATCGTAATGAGGTGTGTTTCGATTACAATATCAAATTCAACAAAGATAAGACCACAGATATTACGAATGCAATCATATAAATTGAAACAAACATATGTATACAGAAACCAACAAGGAATGCAGATGAAAAACGTCCCGTACCTGATCAATTTAATCTCACTTAATGGCAAAGGAGACACTGAAATCAAATACATACGTAAAAAAAACAATTCAAATGTATTTGATATTGCAATGTAAATACGTGGCAATGGAAACAAAAAGAACGCTATACACCCGGATATTCCAAGCCACCTTGTCATGTCAGCGCCAGTAATTAACAATGACAAACAAAGATAAAAGAACCATTGTAACAGCAGAGATTAAAAACATGCGTAGAATGCTTGGAGTAAACATATTTGATATAATCATAAACGAAGATATTAGCAAACAAGTAGGTACAACACCAGTGCTAGACCTCATCACTAGACAGCAAACAAACTGGTTTGCTCACGTGACACGTCAAACATAAAATAATTTCTATAAGAAAGCATTTCTAGACAAACAATGAATACAAAGCCAAGGCCGACCACGCAAAAGATGGATTTCAGAAATAATAGAAGAAGTAAAGCTCCCCGTGTACGGTGCACATACTAAGCCCGGTCAAAAAAAACCTCTTCATAACCTGACGCTGAAAGGCACAAGGACATACTAAGCCCGATCAAAAAACCTTTCATAACCTGACGCTGAAAGGCACAAGCACATACTAAGCCCGATCGAAAAACCTTTCATAACCTGACGCTGAAAGGCACAAGGACATACTAAGCCCGGTCAAAAAAAACCTCTTCATAACCTGACGATGAAAAACACAAGCACTTAGTAGAGGCCGGTCAAGAAACCTCTCCATAACCTGACTCTGAAAGGCACAAGCACATACTAGGGCCCGGTCAAGAAACGTCTTCATAACCTGACTCTGAAAGGCACAAGCACATACTAGGGCCCGGTCAAGAAACCTCTCCATAACGTGACTCTGAAAGGCACAAGCACATACTAGGGCCCGGTCAAGAAACCTCTCCATAACCTGACTCTGAAAGGCACAAGCACATACTAGGGCCCGGTCAAGAAACCTCTCCATAACCTGACTCTGAAAGGCACAAGCACATACTAGGGCCCGGTCAAGAAACCTCTTCATAACCTGACTCTGAAAGGCACAAGCACATACTAGGGCCCGGTCAAGAAACCTCTCCATAACCTGACTCTGAAAGGCACAAGCACATACTAGGGCCCGGTCAAGAAACCTCTCCATAACCTGACTCTGAAAGGCACAAGCACATACTAGGGCCCGGTCAAGAAACCTCTTCATAACCTGACTCTGAAAGGCACAAGCACATACTAGGGCCCGGTCAAGAAACCTCTCCATAACCTGACTCTGAAAGGCACAAGCACATACTAGGGCCCGGTCAAGAAACCTCTCCATAACCTGACTCTGAAAGGCACAAGCACATACTAGGGCCCGGTCAAGAAACCTCTTCATAACCTGACTCTGAAAGGCACAAGCACATACTAGGGCCCGGTCAAGAAACCTCTCCATAACCTGACTCTGAAAGGCACAAGCACATACTAGGGCCCGGTCAAGAAACCTCTTCATAACCTGACTCTGAAAGGCACAAGCACATACTAGGGCCCGGTCAAGAAACCTCTCCATAACCTGACTCTGAAAGGCACAAGCACATACTAGGGCCCGGTCAAGAAACCTCTCCATAACCTGACTCTGAAAGGCACAAGCACATACTAGGGCCCGGTCAAGAAACCTCTTCATAACCTGACTCTGAAAGGCACAAGCACATACTAGGGCCCGGTCAAGAAACCTCTCCATAACCTGACTCTGAAAGGCACAAGCACATACTAGGGCCCGGTCAAGAAACCTCTTCATAACCTGACTCTGAAAGGCACAAGCACATACTAGGGCCCGGTCAAGAAACCTCTTCATAACCTGACTCTGAAAGGCACAAGCACATACTAGGGCCCGGTCAAGAAACCTCTCCATAACCTGACTCTGAAAGGCACAAGCACATACTAGGGCCCGGTCAAAAAACCTCTCCATAACCTGACTCTGAAAGGCACAAGCACATACTAGGGCCCGGTCAAGAAACCTCTTCATAACCTGACTCTGAAAGGCACAAGCACATACTAGGGCCCGGTCAAGAAACCTCTCCATAACCTGACGCTGAAAGGCACAAGCACATACTAGGGCCCGGTCAAGAAACCTCTTCATAACCTGACTCTGAAAGGCACAAGCACATACTAAGGCCCGGTCAAGAAACCTCTTCATAACCTGACTCTGAAAGGCACAAGCACATACTAAGGCCCGGTCAAGAAATCTCTTCATAACCTGACTCTGAAAGGCACAAGCACATACTAGGGCCCGGTCAAGAAACCTCTTCATAACCTGACTCTGAAAGGCACAAGCACATACTAAGGCCCGGTCAAGAAACCTCTTCATAACCTGACTCTGAAAGGCACAAGCACATACTAAGGCCCGGTCAAGAAATCTCTTCATAACCTGACTCTGAAAGGCACAAGCACATACTAGGGCCCGGTCAAGAAACCTCTTCATAACCTGACTCTGAAAGGCACAAGCACATACTAAGGCCCGGTCAAGAAACCTCTTCATAACCTGACTCTGAAAGGCACAAGCACATACTAAGGCCCGGTCAAGAAACCTCTTCATAACCTGACTCTGAAAAGTACAAGCAAGAAATAAGCGAAAATAAGAAATATAGATAAGAGAAACATGACATTGCATTCTAATGCATCACGCCCCCCCCCCCCCCCCCCCCGTCTGTGGTCAGGAATGAAACCAGACACCTGGTGGGTTTCTGGCTGGTATGGGGAGTACAGCTAAACAACCAAACCACCACCCCTCCTACCCCAGCACTGTTCTATAATCTATAATCTAAAATCCCCCAAGAATTAATCGCTTATGGAGGCTGCTTATTAAGAAGAAGTAGTAGAAGTAGAAGCAAAAAAGAAGACGGAAGAATGTTATAATACAAGATAAAGATGAACTATGAAAGAGGAAAGATGAAAGATCGAAGAAGGAAGGTTCAAGAAAGAAGTATAATATTAAGGTTGAATTAAATGACCCAACTTTTGTGGAATCATCGATTCATTTACTTGCAGTGTAATTTTAGTGACAATGGATTTCCCGTGGAAGTTGCTAGCCCAAATCGCAGGCTTCCCTAGTTGCCAGTCTATACCTTCCGGTAGTTCCCTTCTTCTTCTTTGCGTTCAGGATCTTTTGGTCATGCTATATCTGCAGGCCTGTCGCCGTGATGAAGTCTGAAGTCTTCACCAGGTCGGAGCGGATGCTACACAGCTTTTGTCTCAACTCCGTACCCTCTGGCCAGGTCTGGTATCTCATTTCCCTATAGATTGGGCATTTTTGTAGAATGTGTTCAGGGTTCTGGCATCCCGATAGACATGGGCACACATCAGTGTATGAGATCTTCAATTGCTATGGATGTTCTATTAGTCTGCAGTGTCCAGTTCTCAGGCGAAATAAGGTAGTTTGTTGATTTCTTTTGCGTTGGTGAATTGGGTCTGGTCTACTGCTTATGTTTCTGTCTTCTCTCCATTGGTGTATATACTGATTTCTGATGATGTTCTGGATTTCTCTGTGTGGTACTAAATGATCAAATTGTGCCTTTTTGTTGCCATCTTTTGCCACTTTTGGAAGTAAACAATGATTCACTGGTATGCCATTCGAATCCGTCGTGAAATAATTAGCAACATGAGCGGGCGACGGAGAATATGATGTGCCAGTAAATCTCACCATCCAGGCTGAGACTCAGCACCTAAAAACGACAGTTCCACCATAAGGCTGTTGATACTACCACCAAGATCTGCACCCGGACAGTGATGCTTTCAACACTCTAATCTGTCCATCTATTCTATTTGTACCTGCCATTTGTTTACTCAACAGTCCTCTAGGGGACGCAACCCACACGGACGGCGGAGATGGTGTTCATCTATTGTGGTTACATATTTCCTTTAATAATATAATAATATACTGATATTCACTTAATTTTTATGCGCATCACTAATTAGACAACGAAGCATTTGACTACAATAAGAGATGCATAGTTATCCCCGTAGCTAACCGTAGCTTAGCTAAATTTCTTCACTTGTATATTTGTAGCACAGGACAGAAAGTGAATAACATCAACACCAGATAACGACATTTGCAAATACGCTGTTTTAACTGAACAACTTCATTCCCATGGTCCATACTATTTCGCATTGCTTTGTCTTAATTATGCAGCCAGATTGCAGTGGTTCGTACTATTTTTTAGCTGGCTGTTTAATTCTAGCCGACGCAGATGACGGCTTGGAATTCGCCGCCGCATAGCCGTGGCGGTCAATATAAATATTGAAGCGACGTTCCGAGCTAAATTGACTCGCTAAATATTGGAGTAGGTCTCTCTCAGCCCCGCTTCGAAACCGAAACCAAAGAGCCAATTTATTTTCCTACGTTGCAGATCCAATTTGCATACAGAGATTTTACCGTAAATCCTTAAGTACAAAGAGAGCACTTGAACTTTAACAATGTTTTAATATGGGTGATATGTGTCTGGGTTACCGCAATAATGGCCTAAATAATTGCTTTTGAATAGTTATTTTCAAAGTTGGAATTCACATTTTACCTCTGAAATAATGTAATTTAATCTCGATTTTTTAAGCACTTGTTTGAAATAAAATATAATTTGCGAAGCAAAAGTAACAAACATAATGCCAGAGTTTTTTTATAAGTGTGCCTATTTTCGTCACATAAAGATTACGAGTTGCAGGCGAATCCTTGTTTGTGTATAAAAATGCTAAGCAAGGTTTCTAAGTCATGTTCGTATTCTTCTTCTTATTCTTCTTCTCCTTCTTCTTCTTCTTCTTCTTCTTCTTCTTCTTCTTCTTCTTATGTATCTTTTTTTCCTCTTTGCTCTTCTTTTCCTTATTCTTCTTTTTGTTCTTCTACGTTCTTCTTTTTTTTCTTCTTCATTTTCTTCTTCTACTATAACTTCGTCTTCTTCTTTATCACCCTTTTCTTCTTCTTCTTCTTCTTCGTCTTCTTCTTCTTCTTCTTCTTCTTCTTCGTCGTTATTTTCTTCGTTTCCTTTCCTCTTCTTTTTCTTGTTCTTCTTCTTTATTCTTTTTCTCTTCTTCTTCTTCCCCCGCATATTCTTTGCACACTATCACACGATCATTTGCATAAATATAAAAACAGCTGGTCAGCATGAGGCTATTGTATTCGTCATGGAGATAGTCTGTCATGGAGGTAGTCTGTCATGGAGGTAGTCTGGCATGGAGGTAGTCTGTCATGGAGGTAGTCTGGCAGGTAGGTAGTCTGTCATGGAGGTAGTCTGGCATGGAGGTAATCTGGCATGGAGGTAGTCTGTCATGGAGGTAGTATGGCATGGAGGTAGTCTGGCATCCAGAAAGACGAAGCTGCAGACCAATCCAAGTGGAGATGAACCACGAAGGACAAACTAACGCGAAGTAAAAATAAACTCTTGCAACACAAACACGGGAAAAAACTACGCCGCAAGGAGAAATAAATCATAAGCTAAGTACGTCGTATTTATAACAAAAATATTTGTTTATTGCGTTCGGCATATTTCTCAAGTCCCCAAGGCGGTGTGCGTTGTACATGGGTTTTCATTTTTACGCCTGTTGGCCCAGTGCATCCGACTTCAGCGTTCAGTTTATGTAAGCGGCTGCTTCCTCCTGCATTTACTAAGGGTTTGTTTTTTCCAGGGTAACGGCCGGTGCTGTGATGGGGATCGAACCCACAACCTTCTGGTTGTAGCTGCGTCACTTAACCACTAGCCCACGCCTTCCCCA
Organism: Ariolimax columbianus; assembly: GCA_036924085.1. Taxonomy (NCBI): domain Eukaryota; kingdom Metazoa; phylum Mollusca; class Gastropoda; order Stylommatophora; family Arionidae; genus Ariolimax; species Ariolimax columbianus. The sequence continues at coordinate 12,833,658 of JAVGWX010000021.1, forward strand.
GCATGTCGTATATATTTTGTTGCTGACAACTCAGAATAAAGTCAGTCATGGTTGAGACCGGCTACATGATAGTCTAAGAAGAGTATTGAGGATATGAATGAACGCATGATTACCTGCAGCACAAGGTGCACCCCATAGAGGCGGGGTAGGAGAAGAACACTGTCATCGCCTGATATGATTCCACGAAATAAGCACAATGCTGCCTACTCGTAATCTTGCCATCCTCATAATGTAACAATTACGGTGACTGATTCTGTGAAGCATATTTTTGTTGTTGCTGTTGGAGTGGGTGCTGCTAGTGCGGGTCCTGCTGGTGCTGGTGCTGTTGCTGTTTGTGTTAGTGCTGGTGATGTTGCTGTTTGTGTTAGTGCTGGTGCTGTTGCTGTTTGTGTTAGTGCTGGTGATGTTGCTGTTTGTGTTAGTGCTGGTGATGTTGCTGCTGCTGTTGTTGAATACCAAGAAAGAGTAGGATTACTTTTTATACTTCAAAAGGACGTTAAGTGCTGAGTTATCGTAGCTTTCCTCACATCCCGACCGCGCTGATGAAAGTGGTCCGGGGTCCTCCAAGCGGTTGTGCTATGCGTAGCTTCATCTTTCCATCGCTCACCGTGGTGGGGATCACGTTGATCCCTGACCTTGTTAGCCAGACTGCCATGAAAACAGCCCGTTTCCATGAAGGGCTACGAGGATGCCAAAGTGAGGGTCTTGTCTAGTGTGTTTTGCCTGAACAAGCGTTAGTCTTTCTTCCTATTCAAGAAGGAATATGCGAGGAACACTTCCAAAGATTTGTATGATTCCACAGAATAAGCACAATGCTGATGACTCGTAATTGTGTCATCCTCATAATGCAAAAAAATAAGTTGCGCTTTTTCGTCAGCACTGGTAACATATGCATTAGGCTTGGCTTGGCTTCGTTAATTCTCAATCTCCCGCTACCAAACCCTGAAAGGGCTTAAGTAGCAGAATGTAGTCCGGAGAACGGAATGCGTTGCGTCGTAGTTTACAGCTTGACTGCGATATTTGCACCTTTCGATCCTTCTTCTTCTTCTGCGTACACAGTCAGACAGTAACCATTATTTTCTCGAGAAAAGCGGCGGTCATCCTGAGGCTCTCGCCACTGCCATAGAGCTTGTCTTGCAGTTCCACTGGTAATGGCCACATCTGCTCTCTCTGATCCTCGTATGTCGGGCAGTTCTGCAGCAGATGTTCAGTGGTCATTTTACCAGTACCGCACGGGCATTCGTCGGTACACCCTATCTTCAGTTTGTTGAATAGGTGGTACCTCAGTCTGTTGTGGCCAGTGCGAAGTCTGAAGACAACGACCTGCTCTCTTCGGTTCAACTGGTAATAGGCATCGTTTTTGGTGTAACCAGTATGTTCGGTTTCCCATTTGGACATGTATCTGGCTTTGATAAGCCGTTTTGACTCTTCGTACGTCATACTGGTATCTGTTTGTGGTAGCCTTGCACCTTCTTTTGCCAGTCTGTCTGCCTCCTCGTTGCCTTGGATGTTGCAGTGTGACGGGACCCACTGTACCACTACCCTTTTTGGTGCGGACTGTTGGCACAGTTTGCAGAGTGCTGCTCTTAGGTCATTAAGCTCAGTACCTTTCGATCCAACACATCCGACTTCAGCAAGCATTTTTTTGAGTACTGGGTTGGCATTTTCTCTTCGATCCCTTCTCCTTATCCAGCCATACCCTGCTGCAGCCTGTAATCCAGGATCACCGCGCGGAGGTGTAGAAGGGTCCTGCCAGCTCTGGTTCGCTGGCCATGGCGCTAGCAGTCAGCTACGGGTCGCTGACCACTGCAGCTCGTGCGTTGCTCAGAATCTTGATCCCTAACATATGCATCTGATTTCAACAGACGGTTCTGAGATGTTTGTCTTCCCCAGTTCTTGACTGTTCATAGACTTCCTCCAGAGGATTGTTTCTCGCCTTCATCTGGCCACTACTACCCTTTCACCTATCCGGTTTGCGATACCATTAGGTTAACTCAATGAGTGAGGGTTTTTGGGGAACCAAAAGTTGACACTTTGAAAATAGAGCCTTATACCAAAAATGTTGGTTAATTTTAAGGACATTGAATGGGATATTATCATTATGGTATTGCATGGTGTATTGAACGATATTAAAAAAGTATTAATGGGAATTGCATTAAGTGGAGTATTAATGGAGTGGCATTAAGTGGAGTATTAATGGAGTGGTATTAAGTGGAGTATTAATGGAGTGGCATTACGTCAGATTTTATCAGAATGATATCAAATAGGATATTTTTAGGATGGCTTTAAAAAGGGTATTATCGGGATGATTTTAAATGGAGTATCAAGGCGTGTTCAAATGAAACCGGACCACACTGCGACAAGTGAATATACGAACGATGTGCATGATGGCGTCATTTCAGGTGTAAACATCACATATCAACCGTCAAGTTTGCAAAATGGGATTGTCCGCAGACCGTTGAAAACATGGCGGGTGTGATGCGGAATCGGTCCAGAGTTGATACACGTATCTCCATCTCGCCTCACGACATACGAATCTTTATCTCACCTACAAACACACGAATCTCCATCTCACCTCACGACACACGAATCTCCATCTCACCTCACGACATACGAATCTCCATCTCACCTCACGACACACGAATCTTTATCTCACCTCACGACACACGAATCTCCATCTCACCTCACGACACACGAATCTTTATCTCACCTCTCGACACACGAATCTCCATCTCACCTCACGACACACGAATCTCCATCTCATGTCACTACATCCACGTAACAAGTCTACTACTACCCTCATCTCCCCGCCCCACTCACGACCCCTATTTAGATGCAACGGATTCAAGGCTAAAGCCCGACCAGGAGAAACACGGCTTTCGGAAATATCTGAGTCAGTGAATGCCACTGCGCATAACGCTCATGGTAGGGCTCGTTCTAAAGATATCTTTATATCCTGACGTTGGCAAGGCAAAACAAGACAAGCAGCAAGAAAAAGAAGGAGAACAACAAGAAGAACATGTAGAAGAAGATGAAGAAGAAGAAGAAGACGAATAAGAAGACGAAGAGGAAGAAGAAGAAGAAGAAGAAGAAGAAGAGGAAGAAGAAGAAGAGGAAGAAGAAGAAGAATAAGAAGAAGAACAAAAACAACAAACACAAGAAGAAGAAGAGGAAGAAGAAGAGAGCTCATTGTTGCAAATGTGTGTTTTTGAAAAGTATATATTTACTTTTTAAATATTATACGTTCACAATATGATTTAGAAATGGCTTATAAAGGTTTTTCTGCCGCGTCCCGCGGACCATAAAAGTGTTATTATGTGGCCCACCTGACACCGTTGAATCAGATGACCGCGGGATACAGATTGATCTGCGAACACACTTTCGAAAACACTGCTCCTATATCCCAAAAATATTTCTGGACGAAAATATCCCCAAATCACACAGCTCTCGTCCAACAAATAAACGTCTGTTATCAATCAAAGATAATCGCTAACAGACCTGGCCTAGTGCCGTTCAAGAAGCAGACACTTCATTTATTTTTCAGATTTCAAACTCATTCGAACCGTCCAAATGTTTTCTAAATCTCTCTACCAATGATGAGTCATTCACGGAGCTAGTGAGAGTTTGAACGTGTATAGAACATTGTGATAAGCTATATAATTGTTCACATTATTTTATCCACACCATTTCATATCATCAACGGCAAATTGTTCTGATCCTCTGAAAGATTTATTCTCTTCTCTATTGTTAGGGAGCCGCGCAGTGCAGTGGTTAGAGCGCTGGCTTCGCGGTAATGTTTTTTTCAGACCACAACGGACCCCGGGTCGACCCAGCCTTAAATGGGTACCGGTTCAGTCCGGGAAGTAAAAGCGGCGAGGGAGAGGAGATGGCTACCGCCCTCATATAGCCGAGCCTTTGAAATGTGAGATCGCTAACAACCCAAACCCCTACGGCAGTAATGCTATGGGTCACTTTACTATTGTTACCATTTTGAGATATTCGTTTTAATAGGTACAAAATATCGTTTGCTGTGTTTACATAATTTCGTGTCGGACACTGCTATCGGGAATGAAGTGTTACAGACTTCATTGTACCAGGCCACAGTTTGTTCAAAGGGTAAAAAAACCCGGTTCTTTTCCTCGTTTCCTTATCTTTCCCAACAGTGTCAGATTATGATTAATCCATTACATGAACAACTCGCTATTTCGATTCATGGGCAGCATAACGACACGACTACAACGGACTGATTGTATCCGAGAATTTGCAGTGACCGTTTTTATAGCAAAAGTTTACATGAGCAGGTTGCTAACCCCATCCACAACCCTCCATCCTTGCAAATTAAAAATGGTTGGAAGGTATTAGGGAAACTGTTCTGTTCCACTCGTTTACATCTCTGGTCCAAGGGAGATGCGACCAGAGCTTCTGCATCCTGAGTTACTTTCAGTCGTCTTGACTTATGTCTTGCCACTGCTCGAAGGTCGCTCGGGACTAGAGAGTGAGGTTGATGACCAGCGCAGTTGCTTGTTCACTATAATGCAAATACAGCGTCAGTTACATCATTAATACAAAAAACGTCTGATGATAACTCGATCATCGCTTTCGATAGGCAACTAACTAACATCTGATCTGAGGAGAGTATGTAATAATTGGGTTGATTCTATTCTTTTCTGTTCACAAGAATTGGCTTCACTGCACTTCGGGCATACGCATAGCTGCTCAGTCTCCATCCATAAAAGGCGGGGAATGGGGGGGGGGGTGGATACTGATGGTTCCTTTACCTCGTTGGTTGTACAGACTTCTGCTATTCCTCTCTTGCAGTATGTGAATGTATAATTCATCGCTATGACCCCAAGATCACTTCCACGCGTTCTCCCTGAAAACAGACTGTTTTATACTGACTAATGAGGTGAGGGGTCACTTGATCCCTGTAAAATTGAGCGACACAAAGATGAAGACAAGCATACCACATCTGCCTGGAGGACCAGGTGCAACTTCATCAGCACGCTCGTGATGTGAGGACAACTTCTGCAACCATCCACTTTTCGCCGTTTACATGGCACACAAAAGAGTAAACACATTCATTGTAGGAATTAATTCAACAACATCTTTCTTGGCGTAATCATCTAACAGGCGGTCATTGATAGAGTTCAAAATATCACTCCTATCCGTATCTAGTGTACCCATAATAAGTATGTCAGCTATTCCGTTGGCCTGAACCCCAGAAAGAAAAGGACAGTATATCTACACCAGCCTCTCCGGGTTTGATGCCTCTACAGCTGTCAGCCACTCATGCTTCAGCCTGCATTCTGTTAATCAGTTAGTCATTATCAATTTTCCACCATAAAACGCCATGAATTACCTTCAGACTTATTAATGACTAGGCAAACAAAAACATCGCGGAAAGGGGACCAGTTAACGATCCCATTAAAACACCACTTTTCTTCCACACCGTTTAGCCACTGACCTAGCTATCAGTTCTAATGAAAGACAACGCAATAACGCCATGGGGTAAGCCCTAAAAGTATATGTATATCCCTTACAACATTGATAAATTTAGTTGATAGACTAATCTTGTGCAGATATGATCTGGTTTCAACCTTGGTTTCTTAGAAACGCTGGTCCTTGATCGCCCTACATAACACAGTTTATATTTATTGCTGCGGTTGCTTATCTCATTGCCCTTAGAAAATCAATATTTGTTTAAGTTCATCACTCTGGATACTTGTGATGAATGATTGGTGTGGCAGGAGTGTTAAAGTGCATTTCTATGGCGACAAAAGGGAGCGGTTTTAACATGTTCCAGTCAACACAGATGTAAATGTGCACCCGACTTAAGTTAGAAACGGCAAAGTGATCAGGAAGGAAACTGGGTATCAGACTTTAGAAAATGTACAATGAAGCATAACATCCTTTGTCCTACAATAGTGCCTGTAATGGGGTCAAGTGCACCGCTCAACCAAAACTTAACTTACCGTCTTTATACTGGTTTAGAAGACTGTGTACAGTCTGTAAACAGCCAGTTTCTGTTAGATTCACTTGATCTTAACAAAAATGTTTACAATATGCGCATCGATATATTATTCAATGCATTAAATTACCCTGCCTCCACTATTTCATATGGCAATACATTCCAATCGTTCATCACTCTCAGATTAAACAAATATTTTCTAATATCTAAGCTGGACCTATCTTTAATTAATTTGTAGCTGTGCCCTCTTGTTCTTGTAGCCGGCTGTATTTTGAAAACATGTTACAGTCTAATGTATCCTTTCTGTTGATTATCTTATAAACGTGTATTAAGTCACCTAGAATTATTCCATTCTCTAAACACTTTAGGCCGGTTTTTCTGAGTCTTTCTTCATAACAATAATCTTGTAATCCCACTATCAGCTGTGTCGCTCTTTTTTGCATTCTTTCCAGTATGTTTTTTTACAACAAGGAATTCAGATCTGAACACTATTCTGATCTAAGTCTAATTAATGCTTTATACAGTTTGATTATACCTTCCTCGCTCCTATGTTTAATATTTATATATTTTTTACCTAACATTGCATATGCCCTGTTCACTGCTACCTGGACTTTCTCACTCACCTTACCTGTATGATCCATTAGTCCCTAACCTGTTCTGTGCTGTTACGAATCGACGTCAGAACGATGTGGGCAGACTCAGAGGTGTTCATTCCCACTCAGTAAATGATGAAGGATGTATATACTGATGTTTCCTGTAGCACTTTGATTATACACACTCTTGATCCGTCATCTCAATCGCATGTATGTGTTAGAACCTCGCTATATTTCAGAACGTTGACAACCTTCATCAGCTGGTTCTCGATTAACTGTAAAATATCACTCCTAACAATGTATAATATTTTTGCAACGGCTGCCTTTGATGTCATGGCCTCAGCTCATTCATTGTTGCAAACTCCAGCGTGACCGGACGAGATCTAGAAGGTTCCAGACCTGTGTTATTTCTGATATCCAGTGCTAAGACCGCAGAAGCAATAGTCTGACGTCAGTAAGCAACTCGTAGCTGACTCCTTGCATTAGTGTCAGCGAACAAAAGCTGACCAATTTCCCACTTCCTAGAAACAGATTCTCCTTATGCATCTTCTTGGCTAAGAGAATTTTGATCGAAGAGAGAAGACGCACCCTGTCCACCGGATGTGTGTGGGTGTAATGCGCAGATATCTCAGGCTTGATGTAAATTTTGACGAAACGTCACAATATGTTTTTCAAGACGAAAGCAAAAATGGAGAAAGAAGAAAAAGGAAGAGAAGAAGATGAAACAAGAATAAGATGAAGAAGTAACAGAAGAAGATACAAAAGAAGAAGACAACAAAGAAGAAGAATTAAGAAAAGAAGAATAAGAAGAACAAGATCTGCTCTGTAAGTATGCTCTATCGAAACCTTTTTGTATCTTCCGAAGTAGAAAATGAGGCAGAAACAATGAAGCGAAAAAAAATGCCTGCGGCATTGTCTCTGTATACTCACCTGTATATTCGTTGTGCTAACAATGACTGTTTTTTACTTTAAACAATGTTTGAACATTGTTTTGTGTTTTACATGGATTTGAAGGTTACCACATTATTGAAGGTGATGGAAGTTAAGTTGCTGCAACGGATTTCTCTGAGGTAGGTCTGTTTAGTTTGTGTATGTAGATGTTTAAAATACGTTTGAAGTGGAAACTTAAACTTAAAAGATATGCCGATCTGGTTAGAAACACAATTTGTGGCAATTTCATGGATGTACAAGACAGCTGGTGTGTCACTTTTGGTGAGTCTAAATGTTCGTGGCGTAATACACAAATGTGGAAACTAAATACTTTAATTAGCTTCTCAATCGCATAAACAGTCAATCTAGCAATCATCTCGCTCCTCTCTTTACATTTACTATTGACAATATCTCGCCAGCATATATGATCCTGCGTTGCTCTTCTTGTCTCTCTCTCTATATATATTTACTATTTTAATCTTAGCTCCTTCTCACATTTTCCTCTCCATTTTTGTTGGACTACCTATTTTTCTCTTCTCCTGAGGATTCCATGTAAGAGCCTGTCTGGCTATGTTGGACAGTGCCTTCCGTAGTGTATGTCCTGTTCAGCCCCATCGTGCATACCGTATTAATGTGTTGTCCCAGTTGATATTGTTGACGCCTTTCCAACTCAGTCATTCATTCATAGGCGTCTCAGTCTTTGGAGACCAAGCGCGTGACACACTGTGATTAGCCTATCAAGGCGCAATCATGGGCGCTGAATATGGAGACCCTGAGCTGCCCAAACTGCAGGATCCCCCTCTCATACTCGCTGGTGTAATCCAAAGGAATGTAAAGAATGACAATCTGGCACCAGCGAAGCTGCTGGAGCTGCCAGAATTAGTTCGAAATTTGGAAACCATCCACCTTAGGTGCTACCACTCCGGATTTTCTATCTGGGTTTACTCCCGTAGCCCTACCCTTTCCCCGAGGTTTCCACAAGGCATTGGAGTCGTTTCCAGCAGATGCTAGTTACTTGAATCATCCGATGATACTCTCATCGTCCCAAGACTAGCCAGCACTCTCTGGAACATATTGGTTTAAAATCAGAGTTCTTCCTCTCATAGGCGAACTGTCTGAACAGCCTAACGAGCTTCATCTACTCGGGTTTAGAGTCAGAGTTTACCTTCTCTTAGATTGCCTGCCAACCAAAGCTAATGAGCCCAATCTGCTCTTACAGTTATACTACTGGGTACTCGGTCTCGCCCCACAGCAGCCTCTTTAAGAAACAGGAGGCCCTCATGAAGGTGCTGCTGGGGACACAATAATGTAGGAGAGGCCGTCGGCATGGAAACTCCTGAACGGCAAGCCGAATAGTGAATCCAGCGGCGATCTCTACACCTGGAAAGGAGAAGCAATCTCAGACGTTTCACTTTCCTTCAACGAATGGGACGTCCAGCCCACACGAAGCCTTTCCCATAGGTCTTCATTTATCGCTGTGTCTTGCCACTTTATCTCCATTATCTAATTATGCATTTGTTAACTAAGAACTGGAGTCTTTGTTTTGTGGCCGTGTGCATTCTAAATGTCTACGCTAAATACATCAGCACCGACTTAGCACTGACGGTGAAAAATATGATGAATCTTGATTTCTCTGGATCTCCATATACTGTTAAGTGTCACTAATGACCCTCTTGTCTTTCAAATTCTGGTCTTTACATCTGTATCTGCACTTCTTGATGTGTCAACTGCGCTGCCTAAATAGGTTGTTGTTGTTGTTGTTGTTGCTTTTGTTTTGTTGTTGTTGTTGAATGACCACAATAAGTAGGTTTACTCTTTTCATGCGCCAGAAGGAGGACGTTAAGTGGCGTGTTGTCGTAGGTTTTCTCACATCCCGAGCATGCTCATGAAGGTGGACTGGGGTCCTCCAGGCGGTTTTGCTATGCTCTGATTCATCTGCGTGTCGCTCACTACTACGGGGATCACGTCGAACCACACCTTGTTAGCCAGACTGTTGTCCTCGACAACATTCCGTTTCCAGGACGAACAACGAGGTCAGGTGAGGGTCTTGTCCAGTATATTTCTCCTGACCCTGGCTAGCATTGTCTAATCAGTGTGTTTTGCCTGACCAGACTTTACCCTCATCGTCCCCCACCCCCAAATAGAAAAAAGTATCCACTTCTCCCAATGACTCTCTATCCAGCATGCGTTTTTTCTTTATTAACTTTGTTGAGTTAGGGAGTTTGGTTTTCTTCATAGTGATATTCAGTCCTAATTTGGTTGTTTGTTCATTCTCCAAAACAAGTTTCTCCTGCATTTGGCTTTGACTATGTGGCAAACGTATCAGATCATCTGCGTATTTCAAGTCCTCTGAAGACCTAAGCATTTTTCATTTGGAGATGAACTAAACATAGAATTGGTATACACAACTGACATGCGGATTTTGCTATTCAAACTAATGAATTCAATCCGTGGACCCCAGCATTTGAAAATAAATCAAACGATGTGATTGTTTCTTTGAAAGTTCAAGTTGTTCTATTCTTTTCATCCCATCTCAGCTCATGCGTTAAATTCCCAGGAAGTGTCTTACTTAAATAACAATTCAGTGACGTTGCCCCCGCAAAATGGTCGCGCAGTCGTAACCATGGACAGATGGTAAGAGCAGGTATAAGCAAAGCGTATGTGATCGATTTACCAGGGGATGAGCAGAAGAGCGGGGTAACTGGCGGGCGTGTGAACTGTGTGAGAGTAGCCAATTTGATATATCAAGTGTCGCATTGTTTTACAATTAATATCGCATGACTGTGTTATTATTTCCTCATGTCTCATACTCTCCCTTCATTGCTTGTCCTTACGCAAGTTATTTAACTTTTTTGCTCTTCATGTTTCACATTATTTCTCTCCTTCATATTTCTGCGTGTATCTCTCTCTCTCTCTCTACCTCTCTCTTTCTCTCTCTCTATCTCTATCTATCTATCTATCTATCTATCTATCTATATATATATATATATATATATTTCTTGCAGATGATTATATACTTTTTTTTAAAATTTGGTAGGAAAGTGTACCGTCAGGGCCAGGTGAAACATATTGATCTAGACTTCAACCGTACTTCCTCGAGTTCTCTTGAAAACAGGATTTGGCAAATAAATGTAACCACCTAGATGGGGATCGCAGATGTGTTCCCCATAGTTTTTAGGTTATCGAGAAGCCTCGCATTGCACTACATCCTGGAGAACCCCGTTCCACCTTTTCAAGTGCACGTCAAGATTTAAAAAGATCCACCGTAACCTGCCACCAATTAAACGTAATCATGAGTTAATAAGTACAAATTGATCGAATAACAAGAACTTGCTATGTTCAAATCATTTTCTTTCATATTCACCTCTTTGTCCCTTTTTCGTTTTCTTACTTTCTCTCTCTAATTCTTAATAGTTCTCTTAGATTTGTTGTCTCCAGTTCTTTCACACTTCACTCTCTCAAACTGAATCTCTCTCTTTCTCATATGTATGTATAAGTTGTTGTTGTTGTTGTTGTTGTTTGTGAATGTCCACAATGAGTAGGTTGTTCTAGTGTGTGCCCTGCCAATGGTGTTGCAGTAGCTTTCCTCACATCGCGAGGGGGCTGATCAAGGTGGACCGGGGTCCTGCATGCGGTTGTGCTATGCTTGGCTTTAGCTGCGTGTCACGTGATACTACGGAGATCATGTCGTTCCCTCACCACGTTAGCCAGGCTACCATAAAATGTTTACTAGAAAACCAAGGTGAGGGTCTAGGTCAGTATGTTTTGCCTGACCCTGACTAACATGTCTGTTCAGTATATTTTGACTGACCAGACGTTAGTCATAATACTCTCCAAATATATATATATATCACTCTATCGCCATTTGATCTGAAGCTTCTCTAATTGAAACTATCTCTCTCTATATTTCTACCGTTCTCTCTCTCTCTCTCTATCCCTCTACCGTTCTATCTCTCTATATTTCTCTACCGTTTTATCTCTCTCTATTTGTCCCATTTAATCTTGTCCCATTTTTTCTTTTATCTCATTCTTTCGGATTGTTATCTCTTCTACGTACTCTCTCTCTCTCTATTTCTCTCTCTCTCTCCCTTTCTCACTCTTTCTATCTCTAATTATTTTCATTTCCCTTTCCATAATCTGTCTTCTTTCATAACGTCGTCACTTTTTTTCTCATCGACTTTCCATTCTACTCGTTTCATTGTCGTCGCTTGTGCCGCAGTTTCTATCATTTTATTCTTTCTTTCTCTCTCTTCACTTTCTCTCTCTCTCTATCGCTCTCTCTCACTCTCTTTCTCTCTCGATATATCCCACATATTTTAATCAACATTCATTCTATACCTCAAATGGTATCAGCAACTTTCTCTGTGTTTCTCTCTGTTTCTATCTTTCACTCTCTCTCTCTCTCTCTCTCTCTCTCTCTCTCTCTCTCTGTTTCTCCTCATATATATATATATATATATATATATATATATATATATATATATATATATATATATATGACCCACACCAACACGTATACACCAGTCTCTTCTTTCTTATTTGCAGTGATGTCTGATTCTATCCATCAACCTATCTCTCTATCCTGCATATCATTCGCACTGACAACCCCTCTCTCTGTCTCGTGTACTTGAAATACTTGGACTCTTGGAATTCCAACAGGGAATTTCAAACATGCCAGCTTACCGAAGGTTATCCCTAGTAGGTATTTCAAACTTCCTGCGGCTTGCTATGCCTGGGGGAAGGAACCAATAATTTGGGTAGATTTTGAGCTATAATTTTTAAATTCTATCTGGGCAGATATCGTTAGGCCTGCTCTTTTTTTATTTCTAACTGCCAATGGATTTTTAACTTGCTCGACACTGCACAGGTGTGTTCGATCTCACTACCCAGAAAGCATGGGAATTTGTACCAGAACATTCCCGGAAGACAATCCCGGTCTCCACTGTGATTCGAACCTGTGATCTCCGGCACCCGAGGCGGATGCCCTACTTCGAGACCACTCTGTCTAATTTGTATTTTCTTATTCTCAAGTATCCCCGAGTGGTCCCCAACCATTTACACGGGATGAAAAATTAGGCCCGCTAAGTCTCCATAACAAATAAGTGTCATATATCAGAAACTGCCGGTGGTGATGAAGTGTACAAGACTTCACGGTAACAAGCCACAGCTTGCGTGAACGGGATGACTCGTTCCCTTCCTCGCTGCTTTCTTTCCCTATCCGTAGGGCAGTTACCCATTTCCAAATGAACACTCTATACAGCTGGGTGAACTGAAGCGTATCGGTTGTATTAGTCCAACCTCTAATATCTACCTTAAAAGCTCGATCTCTACACGTACACTAGTCAGGCGCCCTTGGATGCATATCGTAGCAGGATACAGAACAGAGCTGTGCATGCTGTTTGTGACCTTATCGAGCTAAAGAAATGTCTTCAGATATCGCCACTTCCAAAGCACAAAGTTTTAGACAAGCTTCCTGAAGGATCCCAGCTGTAGTGGTGGCTCTATACTCCTGCTCCAGTAGTGGTTCTATGCTTCTGCTATAGTGGTGGCTCTATACTCCAGCTGTAGTTGTGGTTCTATACTCCTGCTATAGAGGTGGATCTATGCTCCTGCTATAGTGGTGGATCTATACTCCTGCTATAGTGGTGGATCTATACTCCTGCTATAGTGGTAGCTCTATACTCCTGCTGTAGTTATGGTTCTATACTCCTGCTGTAGTGGTGGTTCTATAATCCTGCTGTGTTAGTGGTAGCTCTAAAATCCTGCTGGAGTTGTAGCTCTATATTCCTGCTGTAGTTGTGGTTCTATAATCCTGCTGTGTTAGTGGTAGCTCTATAATCCTGCTGTAGTGGTAGCTCTATATTTCTGCTGTAGTTGTGGTTCTATAATCCTGCTGTGTTAGTGGTAGCTCTATAATCCTGCTGTAGTGGTAGCTCTATAATCCTGCTGTAGTGGTAGCTCTATAATCCTGCTGTAGTGGTAGCTCTATAATCCTGCGGTATTAGTGGTAGCTCTATAATCCTGCTGTGTTAGTGGTAGCTCTATAATCCTGCTTTAGTGGTAGCTCTATAATCCTGCTGTAGTGGTAGCTCTATAATCCTGCTGTGTTAGTGGTAGCTCTATAATCCTGCTGTGTTAGTGGTAGCTCTATAATCCTGCTGTGTTAGTGGTAGCTCTATAATCCTGCTGTGTTAGTGGCTTAATACTTCTGCTGAAGTAAAAAAGGAACAGAAAGACAAGACGTTTATCAACTTTATTTTATTCTATTTGTCTTTCTTTTACACTTTTGTTCAAAATCTGGAGATTTGATTGGACTCGACCCGAATGGACGATCTAACTCGACTTTATTTCACTCGATTGGATTGAACTTGAATTGATACGACTCTACTTGACTTTACTTGACTCGACTTGACTCGACTTGACGAATCGACTCGACTTGACTTTGCCTGACTTGACGTGATTTGACATAATTTAACTTAACTAGACTCGACTTGACAAGTCAACTAATCCACTTAGGCTACTTTGGTCAGTCACGCTGGCCATCCATGACTCGATTAATGGCATGTTCCCAGGCAGTAAATCGGGCAGATGGAGTGGAGGTATGTGCTTCAGCCAGATGTTGAAAATGTCCCTTAAGCGACGAATCAGATGGGCGAAGAAAGAGAGACTGCCCCAACCCACATTCGGGGAAATAATTTCGATCTGTGTCCACCGGGAGACTTCCATATTAAAGACCAAGTTTCGACAGCAGACTTCAAGGAAACATCGTTGGCTGTGCATATGAATAAGCCGCTTCTGATTTCCTTGTGAGACAGTCCAGGTTTAAAAGCCGTACAAGAGAATTGGAACAACAAATGATCCATATACGCGGAACCTGTTGTCAAGAAGAACCTCTGGTGGAGCCAGACTCTGGCGAATGATGCCGCAGGGTAGATCAGTTGATTCCTTTCCTGGTCACTGCAAACATCAAAAGTCGGTTTGCTGTCAACGTAGATGAACTCCTCAGTGGGATTGGCCTGATGCAGTTGAAAGTGGTTCTGGTCGGTGGCCGGACTACTGTCAAGACTTTGTATCCTGTTACTCGCTAGGGAAAAGTGCAGTCCAAATTGTGAAAATGACTTTTCTAAGTGCCCCTAGTAATGAAAGTTTGAACTTAATACAAAGATGCATTCTGTGTTGTTGAAATTCATGTGAGTGCAGTGATATATCATTACATTAACATAACATGAACATGTTTATTTCATTAATCTTTTTGTTTATACTCCTATCCACTTTAACCGACTCTGTCTTGTGTCGAACTTTCCTTCGCTCCTTAGACTCTGTTTTGTCCTGTGTATATCTTTCCTTCCACATACGCACTCACCCATACTCTCTCGTGCTGTGCCTATGTTTCCTTTCATGTCCCACTCTCCCATACTTTCTTGTCATGTATCTATCTTTCATTCCCCGACCCTCTCTCCCATACTCTCTTGTCGTGTATCTATATTTCATTCCACGACCCACTCTCCCATACTCTCTTGTCGTGTGTCTATCTTTCCTTTCACGGACCACTCTCTCATACTATCTTGTAATGTGTCTACCTTTTGTTTCTACGACCGACTCTCCCATATTTCCTTGTCATGTGTATATCTTTCATTCCATGACCCACTCTCCCATACTCTCTTGTCATGTGTTTATCTTTCATTCCACTACTCACTCTCCCATACTTTCCTGCCATGTATCTATCTCTCCTTTCCACCGACCCACTCTCCCCGCTACATTTTACCATGTGCCTATCTTTCTTTCCCACAGACCAATACTTCACATACTCTATCCTGCCCTGTCTCTATCATTCATTCCCACCATTCGTTCCTCAATACTCTGCCCATCCCAGTGTCTATCTCTCCTTCCATCAGACTCACTCTCTCCGTTCTCTCTTACTCTATGTCTATCTCTCCTTCCATCAGACTCACTCTATCCGTTCTCTCTTACTCTATGTCTATCTCTCCTTCCATCAGACACTCTCCCCGTTTTCTCTTACTCTATGTCTATCTCTCCTTTCCGCCGATCGACTTTCCCAACACTCTGCCCTGACCTATGTACATCTCTCCTTCCATCAGACACTCTCCCCGTTCTTTCTTACTCTATGTCTATCTCTCATTCCCACCGACCCAGTCTTCCAGTTCCCTGCCCTGTGTCTATCTCTCCTTCCCACATCATCTGCTCTTGTATTCACTGGTTCGGAAATTAAACCCAATGAATAGAGGCTATGGCGCAGGTTTCAATTGTACCCTATTTGCGTATTCTCTGACCTTTCATCCTGCTCCTCTTACCCTCTATTTTTTCCAGTTTTATCTCTCTCTAATTTCCTAGAGATAGAGGAAATCAAAGCATCGAATTTTTCAACCTTTTCAAAGTCACGCGTCTTCCAATTCCATCACTGTCAAGCTGAACACACACTGAGAGAGAGAGAGAGAGAGAGAGAGAGAGGGAGAGAGAGAGAAAGAGAGAGTCATTGAGAGAAAGAAGAAAGGAAGAAATAGCGCTGAAAATAAAACGAAAAAAATGTATGCACAATATGTTAAACTCATATTTATCAAGCACACGACCGACCGAGGGAAATGTCGTCAGAATTCGGTCAACTAAAACATATTTGCGTTTATTCCTTATTATTTCTTCTAACCATTCTACAAACAGCGTATGGCTGCCACTCAAACTGGTTTCTTTACAGCCAGCCATTGCACATGGTTTCCATTACAGAAGGCCACTGCCTTTGACTCTTATTACAGGAAGGCCCTACATATGGCTCATTTTCCTGAATACACAACACCAAGTTCCTGTACATGTTGACGCTGCGTATGACCTATTTACAGGAAGTGCGTTTGTTTGTGACAGCGATCAAGAAGGCTTATATTGTTATGCTATGGAAAAATAAACATTACGAGAAAAATAAAGACGAAAGTGAAATAATAAGTTCCCAGGATTCGAACCTCAAAAGTGACCAATGCATTGACACAAGAGAGAGAGAGAGAGAGAGAGAGAGAGAGAGAGAGAGAGAGATAGATAGATAGATAGATAGATAGATAGATAGATAGATAGATAGATAGATAGATAGATAGATAGATAGATAGATAGATAGATAGATAGATAGATAGATAGGTAGGTAGGTAGGTAGGTAGGTAGGTAGGTAGGTAGGTAGGTAGGTAGGTTGGTTGGTTGGTTGGTTTATTGATTGATTGATTGATTGGTAGTTATGTAGGTAGGTAGGCAGGCAGGCAGGTAGGAAGGTAGGTAGATAGGTAGGCAGGCAGGCAGTCGGGCCAGCGGGCGCACGGACGCTCGGACGAACCCCGAAGGCCAGGAGATGGACTTTGTTCTCAGAGGCTATATGAGACGCACGCCATGGGCGCATTTTGTTGGTGTTAAGAGTTCATCCTCAACCCCAAACCCCGCTATAAAAACTTCTTACTAATACCTGACTAGTAAACACAGACACAAGTTAAACAGGGATTAATTCTATTTACGTAATTCATCCACGGTAATGATTCTGGATCCACAGACTGAAGAATGGATATTACCGATTAGGCGAGCTCCGCTTAAGTTGACCACTGGACAGATATTAATGGACAGTATCGAATCATCTCCACATCATTGCGAACAGCTGCGTATTCGTTTTGTATAAAGATGGATTAATTTAGAAACCAACTTATCAGACAAAAGACGCAGAGCTTAAGTGGCATTTTCTTTATCATAGCTGAAGAGGCTACGAGACGGGAACTACTTTCTTGTCTTTTGTATCTTACTGTTCTTCATTGTCAGGATGATCTTTTTTATCATTGTTTCTTTTCTTTTTCCGATATTCTTTATCGCCTACAAATCTTCTTTTCCCTTTTTTCAAGTGCTGTTCGTCAATTTTGTTTTCTTCTTTATTTTAGTGATTATTTGTCTTTAGGATTTCTCTCTTACTTCCTCTTCTTGGTTATTCTTTAATTTATTGTGTTTTCCATTCGCTCCTTTTTTCATCTTCTATATCTTCTCATGCCTCTCTTTTTCCTCATTCTTGTTCTAATTCATCTGATGCTTGCTTCTACTCCCTGCTTCGTTTTCACTTCCTCTACTCGTGATTTATCCGTCAGGGGCTTATATTTCTTCAATGTATTATTCCAATTGCCCTTCTTCGCATTGCCCTTCTTCACGTTGCCATTCTTCACATTGCCCTTCTTCGCATTACCCTTCTTCACATTGCCCTTCTTCACATTTCCCTTCTTCGCATTACCCTTCTTCACATTGCCCTTCTTCACATTGCCCTTCTTCGCATTACCCTTCTTCACATTGCCTTTCTTCATATTGCCCTTCGTCACATTGCCCTTCTTCACATTGCCCTTCTTCACATCACCAAACTCTTCCTGTCTCTCCTCTTATTACATCTGCTCCTTCAACTCCTAAGCTCTGTGTCGGCAAACTGATGGAACGTATGATAAACACCAGACTGATGTGGCATCTGGAAGAATAACGCATACTAATTCCACAGCAAGCAGGCTTCAGACAGCACATATCCACTGAGGATCAGGTCATCCTCATAGCCCAGGAAATAGAAGATGCCTACCAGGAACAGAAACACACAGTAGCTGTTTGGGTGGATCTGGAAAAGGCATTTGACAAAGTCTGGAAAGAGGGACTTAGAGTCAAGCTAAGGAGAAGTGAAGTTTGTGGGAAAATGTACAAGTGGATCAACCACTACCTCAAAAACAGAACGGCCAGAGTTCAAGTACAAGGGCAGATGAGCAAAAAGGTGACACTTGAGCAGGGAGTACCCAAAGGGCGAGTAGTCACCTACACTCTTACAGGTGTATATAAATGACATTACAGGGAATATACCAAGAAGAGTCCATAGCTCAATGTTTGCAGACAATCTGGCTATGTGGACCTCTGAAAAAATCTCACCATAGCAAGAAATCGGATGCAGCAGGCCCTAACATCGCTGGAAGAGTGGGCGAACTCATGGCTGGTCAAAATAAACGAGGAAAAAACTACATGTACAATATTCTCGCTATTAATCAAATCCCAAAACACCAAATTAAGTCTAAACGGCAAATACCTGAGGCCAAACGACAACCCGAACTACCTGTGAGTCACATTTGATCGGCGCATGACATGGAAAAGTCAGATCGAGAGAAACCGAATGAGAGCCAGAGAAAGAATGGAAATAATGAGGAAACTTGCTGGCACAAGCTGGGGAGCAGACGAAAGTATACTAAAGAAACTGTACACTGGAAGAGTGAGACCAGTTCTTGAGTATGGCATTGCGGTATGGACAACAGCAGCAAAGGCGAACTTCGATAAAATTAGCAAACTCCAAAACAAGCCATGAGAGTTATAACAGGAGGCATGAAGTCAACGCCGATTGTAGAACTTAAAAAGATTACAAAACTGCAATCCATGACCGACAGAACAGACTGCAGAGCCCAGCTGCAATCAGAGAAACTCAGAAGACTGACTGACCATCCAATGCACCAGAGACTAAACAATTTCGGAAATGGGAAACTAAAGCGAAGAAACTTTGCAGAAATAGCAAAAGCAAAGATGCACGAAAACGAAAACCCCATTAACGCACTAACACCAAAGCCAATCCATACTGTACGAAAACCTACCTGGAGGCAGCATATATTTCCAGAGGTGGTAGAAAATATACCAGGTATTGGAAACAAAAACTGCCAGTCTGAAAAAGAAAGAAGAGATACTGCCCTGAGTTATACAACGGAAAACTACCCAAGCATGGACTGGACCCATGCATACACCGACGGTTCCGTAACAAATACAACACAGAACGGAGAGCATGAGCATTTCTGAACCTACTAAATGGCAGAAAAATAACACTGTTATTCGCTACTGGAAAATACACAAGCAATGTCAGAGCGGAGGCAGAGGCACTGAGGGCTGCAGTAGAAGAAATGGTGACAAGTAAAAGCAATGAAAGCCATATAGTTCTTCTTACAGATGCTCTGGCCGTAGTCACAGCACTAAAAAGCCAGAAAAACACTGAGCTTAATGATTTAAGAGCAGTACTCTGCCAACTATGCCAGCAATCCGCACCAAAAAGGGTAGTGGTACAGTGGATTCCATCACACTGCAAGATCCAAGGCAACGAGGAGGCAGACAGATTGGCAAAATAAGGTGCAAACTACCACAACCAGATACCAGTATGACGTACAAAGAGTCAAAACGGCTTATAAGAGCTAGATACATGACCAAATGGGAAACCGAACATACTGGTTACACCAAAAACGATGCATATTACCAGTTGAACAGAAGAGAGCAGGTCGTGGTCTTCAGACTTCGCACTGGCCACAATAGACTCAGGTACCACCTATTCAACAAATTGAAGATAGGTGGCACCGACGAATGCCCGTGTGGTACCTGGAAAATGACCGCTGAGCATTTGCTGCAAAACTGCCCGACATACGAGGATCAGAGAGAGCAGATGTGGCCATAACCAGTTGCAACACTAGACAAGCTCTATGGCAGTGTCGACAGCCTCAGGGTGAGCGCTGCTTTTTTTGAAAAAATAATGGTTACTGTTTTATTGCGTACGAAGAAGAAGAAGAAGAAGAAGAAGAAGAAGAAGAAGAAGAAGAAGAAGAAGAAGAAGAATAAGAAGAAGAAGAAGAAGAACTCCCAAGCTCTAAATCTAGATATTTAGGTAGTTCCTCAGTGTGGATGTTACATATAATAAGTTATTTCAAAGGTATGAAACCACGACTTCATCCACTGGAAAATAGCAATTCAATTTCAGAGCGGAGGCAGAGGCATTGAAAGCTGCAGTAGAAGCATTGCTGACAGGCGAAAGCAATAAAAGTCAGATATTCTTGTTTTACAGATGCTCTGTCCGTGATTACAGCAATTAAAAGAAAGAAAAATACAAAACTTAATGACTTAAGAGCCATACTCTGTCAACTGTGTCAGCAGTCCACACCCAAAGTAGGTGTGGTGCAGTGGGTTATATCCCACTGTAACATCCATGGCAACGAGGAGGCAGACAGACTGGCACAAGAAGGTGCATGGTTACCACAACCAGATTCTAGTGTGACCTACGAGGAGTCCAAAATGTTTATTAGGGGCACATACATGGACAAATGGGAAACAGAGCATATTGGCTACACAAAAAATGATGCGTATTACCAGTTGAACAGAAGAGAGCAGGTCGTGGTCTTCAGACTCGCCACATCCCACAACAGACTGAGGTACCACCTATTCAATAAACTGAAGATAGTTTGCACTAACTAATGCACCTGTGGTACCGGGAAAATGACCTCTGAACATCTGCTGCAAAATTGCTCGACATACGAGGACCAGAGAAAGTACATGAGGCCCTCACCAGTGGCAACACTAGACAAGCTCTATGGCAGTGTCGACAGCCCCAGGATGATAGCTGCTTTCTTCGAACAAATGCAAGTTGACGTCTGACAGCGTACGAAGAAGAAGAATACGAAGACGAAGAAGAAGAAGAAGAAGAAGAAGAAGAAGAAGAAGAAGAAGAAGAAGAAGAAGAAGAAGCAGAAGAAGATCCACTGGAAAAGTATGTTCAAACTACTCGACTGAAGCACAGGCACTAATCACTGGTGCAGAAATAAGAAGTAACACAACAAGCCAATGCCTGCAGGCTGTATTCTTTACAGATGTCAGTTATGCAAGGCCGCTCAAGAATGATAAGCTGCCAGAGCTCACAAATGCCGTTGGTGAACTTAAAGTCAATAGAAGGAGAGCGCTGTAGTGAATGCCTTCAAACTGATTCATACCAGGAAATGAGATAGCAGACAAAGGAAAGAAGGGAGATGCACGAGAACTAAAAACAAAGAACCTTCCAAGAAGAGAAGAACTTTATTCAAGGCATAAGGGAAATCAACGATACGAGAGACAACTATCACTGCCTTGATTGAGCGAAAGCAAGAAATCATGTTCAGGCATGACAGATTGAATAGCAACTTATACCGGCGATACTTGGCTCAATCACCAATGTGTACGTGTGGGTAAGCAGTACGGACTGCCGAAAATATTCTACGAGACTTATATGTTCAGCAAATTGCGTGCAGAGTACTGGCCTATGTACGAGCCTCCACAAAGCTGTTTAGAAGCCTGGACGAACTCTCCACATCAGTAATTGTTAGCTGAGAACTGGATTGTATTCGTAGAACTTATAATGAAACGTGATTTCCCGAGTGGTCCACCGGGGTCTTTGTGAATGACAGTGACAAGAGTAGCACCACTGCCCCACAGAGGGCATGTCGTAAGAAGCGACTGTGTTACATGGCATAACACCAGGCATGGTTAGGTGGTTTGTTAAGAGCAATATAGATGGATCATAACGGCAGCGGGTCTACTTAGCTCTAATGTTTGAGTCTTTTAAGATGAACTCGCACATCAGTTACCCAGCCTCCAAGAAACGGGTTTTACACAGACTCTGTAGAGTCTTCTAAAGCAGTATAAAGAGGTTAAGTCATGCTAAGTGATGAACAAGAGGACGATACATTGCGAAATGAAGATACTTATTCATCGCTTACCATCATGCTCTGATGCCACGCCTCTATTACGTAAGATTTGAAGTATAGCAACATTGTAACAATCCTGTCATATACGATGCGGCTAAGGAGAATTGGACATGGTCTAGCTAACAGTGGTCCACCGGGCTCTTTGTGTATGACGAGGGCAAGAATAGCACCACTGCCCCACAGAGAGCATGTCGTAAGAGGCGACTAACTGTGTGACATGGCATACCACTGACCATAGTTAGATGGTTTATTAAGAGCAGCATGGATGGCGCCTAACAGACTGTGAGTCTACTTTGCTCTAGTGCTTGAGTCTATTAAGATGTACACGCACATCGGTTAACCACTCTTCGCGGCACTTATCCCAACGTAGAGGAGTAAGAAGCTGCTCGAGTCTAGCTTTGCTAAGCAGGAAATCCTCCTCCAGGTTACATCCAGGCATACCAGAGCAGGGACCTGCACATGGGGCATCTATCCATGTAGAAGCTCAACTAAGAACTAAGAACTAGCTAACACATCCTGCATAAATTGTTAGTAACATAGAGGTGGACGGGTCAACAGTTGATCGATTTGCAGATAGGCGTTAAAGATATGATCCACAGGGAGCTGAATGGCTTTGATCGATTAACTGATTGATTTATTTATTGATTGATACAAATAAAACAGCTAATTCTAAATAGCGTCAGATTTGTAAAAAAGTATAGCACTTGTTTCTTCTTCTTCTTTTTCTTCTTCTTCTTCTTCTTCTACGTATTCTTCTTCTTCTTCTTCGTACGCTATCAGACGTTGACTTGAATTTGTTCAAAGAAAGCAGTGGTCATCCTAATGCTGTCGACACTGCCATAGAGTTTGTCTAATGATGACAGTTGTTAATGACCACATGTGCTTTCTCTGGTCCTAGTATGTCGGACAATTTTGCAGATGTTAAGATGCAATTTTCCCATTACCACAAGTGCATTCGCCAGTAGCACCTATGTTCAGTTTTTTTAATAGATGGCAACTCGGTCCTTTGTGAGATATAAAGACTACCATATGCTCACTTCTATGCAGCTGATAATAAACAATCATGTGTTGTGTAGCCAGTATGATCAGTTTCTCAATTGTTCGTCCATCTGGCCCTGGTAAACCTATTAGACATTTCCTAGGTCACTTGAATTTGGTTGCGGTAACATTTCCACCTTCTTTCGCTAATTGGTCTGCCTCCTCGTTACCATGATTGTTAGTGGGATGGGACCCACTGTACCACGACTCTTGTGATTGTTAAGCTGGCGATAGTTGACAGAGCACTAATCTTAGGGCACTTGTTTCTCGCAGACGAGGTACAGGAATCAAATTAGCAAAACCCACTGTTACATTACAGCCGACTCCATAATTGAGTGCCTAGTGTGCGGCAACATTGAACGTGCCTGCATTGATCTCCACTGCCATTTAAGAACACTTTCTCTCAGCACATCTTTCGCAATCTTCGTTTGCGTGTAACATATACTATCATATAACGAAAGCCGATCCCCGTTATCCACACGCTCCGGAAGACCGAGCTGTAAATATTTACTGGTAAGGATACAAATTCAACGAGGTACGGAACTGTCCAAACCACCTAATAGAACAACGGAAACCTAGTTCACTATAGTGGCAGTCTCAGCCTTTTGAGTACCATTCCATTTACTGTTAAAATCAGTGCGTTTTTTTTTACAAGTAGTAACTTTTACGTTTTAAATGTCAAAAAATAATCATGTTATTTTTAATATTGTCTGAAATGGTCTACAGTCTTTGATATAACCCTGTATTATCTTATTGATTCATTTAGTAAAACATTATTTTTTTTAAAGGACGGTTTTGGTGCATTTTCACTCGCTTGTCCCAAGTGCTAAAAACTCGCTACGCCACTGATGTTGTTAAGCTTGATATCGTTGTTCGGGTATTTCCTCTCTCGTTCCAAATGTAAATAACAGCAAAGTGCATTAAAACAGGAATCCCTGTCCTGTTTCCTGTCAATTTATAGATTTGTTCCAGATTTATATAAGCCAGAGCTCACTTCAGACCGAGACGAGAGCCATGGCAATCTCAAAGTCGGAGGCTAAGACAAGACGAGAGTGTAGGATCTGGTTTGGCTATTCTCGAAAGGTGAAAACGCCCTGAAGCTGATGAAAAGGTGACGTGTAAGGAAAGTAATCGTGTTATTCAGAGTTATTTTATCTGCTACCTTTCTAAGAGAAAATGTGTTATTTATAATTTTGTTTGAATCGTGTGTCTGGTATTGTTTCCTGAGCTATTCGGTAGGAACAGATGAGTAAAACAGTGACCGTCATTATAATTGGTTGGTCGGTCCTAAGACTGGTTGCAAGGTTGTTTGAGCATGTTTCTACATTTGAACCTATCCTCTAGTTGGTCAGTCCTTTGAATGGTTGTAAGATTGTCTGAGCATGTCTACATTTGACTCTATCCTATGAATGGTTAATCCTAAGACTGAGTGTAACGTTATCTGAGAATTACTCTCCATTTAGACATATCCTCTGCTTGATCAATCCTAAGACTAGTTGTAAGATTGTTTGAGCATGTCTCTACATTTTCCCATATATTATATTTGGTCAGTGCTAAAACTGATTGTAAAGTTTGTAAGAAATATAATAATCACTACATATGCTTGGCCAATCGCACTGCATGGGTCTGAAACGTGAACTCTCGTAAAGTAAGCGTGTATCATCTATCTTTACCAGAATCCATGGTTCAGCCCCATATACTGCAATTAGTCATGCATAAGTAGTGATTATTATATTTCTTAGATCTATTTTGATATTGTTTGAGGCATGCAATTTATGGCTTTCTCTAAAAGTCTTTCTTGCCTTTACAATCCTTGTCACGATTTCCGTCTCATTACAGAGATCTTATATGATGGTTTGTTCAAAATATGTAACACCTGTACTTGTTTAACTATTTCTCTGTTGGTTATTATCTTCATTTACCTATGATCTATTACAATTACGATAGTCGCTATCTTCAATATGTTTAGTTTTCAAGCCAGTCTCTTAAGCTGTGATGTTATTTTTTTTCGAGTACTTTTTGCAACACTACTACTGATTGGCCCACTTTGGCTAGATCATCGGCATATTTGACGGCATTAACCTCTACACCATAAACTTTGACACCCCTAATAAAACTCTAAACAACCTTCCCCGTCAGTCTCAGCTCTAATAGGACGGACAATCTGATAAAAACAACTGTTTAAGGTAGACTCGAGACAGTTAAAGGCTAGGGAGAGAGTGCAAAACAAATGGATTCTTAAGACGAATGCATTGCCTCCCCTTTCCCTACACCAAACCTCCAGTTTCTCAGAACAGAACAATACCACACGCTTTGTAAAAAGACAGCCACAATGAAAACTCTGCTTGAGCCTTTCATGTAAAAGTTTAATGGTATGCAATGAAGAAGAACGTGTTTTCATCTCCAACATTTATTAAACCTCGTATTCAATCACAGGAATATGTGTCTATTGTCAGGTATCCTTCTTCTTCTTCTTCTTCGTACGCAGTCAGACAGTAACCATTATTTTTTCGAAAAAAGCGGTGGTCATCCTGAGGCTGTCGACACTGCCATAGAGCTTGTCTTGTAATTCCACTGGTGATGGCCACATCTGCTCTCTCTGATCCTCGTATGTCGGGCAGTTCTGCAGCAGATGTTCAGCGGTCATTTTCCCGGTACCACATGGGCATTGGTCGGTTCCACCTATCTTCAATTTGTTGAATAGATGGTACCTCAGTCTATTGTGGCCAGTGCGAAGTCTGAAGACAACGACCTGCTCTCGTCTGTTCAACTGGTAATAGGCATCGTTTTTTGGTGTAACCGGTATGTTCAGTTTCCCAATTGGTCATGTATCTGGCTTTAATAAGCCGTTTTGACTCTTCGTACGTCATACGTCAGGTATCCAAATCTTGGATAAATTCATTTTGCTCTTTTGGATTATTATACCACGTTTGACCCAGAGCATCCTTCGGGATATCTCTCCCCACGTCAAATTCGTGAACCCGCACGGGCGTCAAAAAGTGTAGTGCCAAATGGACGTTACTTTACGTGGCCATCTGTTGGTCGGCATGCCCACCACAAGGCTGGCCCATCTGTCTGGTCATCTCGTAACCCGTGAGGCCGTTGGGGCACACATAAAGATATCCTCACACCACATCGTCACCCCTCTCTGTCAACGGCCTCTGCCTGTGCCTCTTCTGGTCGAAGATTCGTCCATTCTTTTATGTTGTCCTCCCACCTCTTTTTGGGACGGCCTCTTCGTCGTCTGCCTTGCACCTTTCCGTGGAGAATCGCATTTGCAAGATCATTTGATCTCGATATGTGACCATACCAAGCGAGTTTCCTTCTTTTGACAGTTGCCAAGAGGTCTTGAAAAGGCCCTATTGCTATTGTAATTATATCTCGTATTTCCTCATTTGTAACTCGATCTTTGTACGTGACATCTATAATGTCAGACAAGGAAGCTTGGACTGTTATTCTTCTTCTCCCTTTTTCGTTTTCACTTCAACTTGAATTACTCAGACAAAGCCAGCAATTGATTTGAGGCTCCGTGCTTATCAGTACAGCTTTTCGTAGAAGAAATCTGGATGTTGCCAAATGCTACTTTTTTTAAAAATTGGTATACGATTTGGTGTCTGATTTCTACGCGTTTACGTATCCCGTCTATTTCTATATACCCATCCAGGATTTTTGTTTTCCTAGTCACGTGTTCTAAATTCTGAATTTTCAACGATTTTCATTTCGTAGCAATTGCTCATTGGTATAACCTGGTGCACTGATAAAAATCGACCTGGGTCCTCCCGCTGTACTGCAATGCAAGCAGTTAGGGTACACGACTGTCCGACAAATGGATTGCACATCATTAAGGCTTAGTGGACGTTTTGTGGAACAACCTTCTTCGTTTGCAAGATCGCTTCGGGAACAATATTCCATTGGTGTAGGACTGTTGAAAACTTTTTTTCCTGAAGCTAAAAAGGAGGAGAGAGCATTTTTTTTAGAATGCAAAATGCACTCAACCGTCAACATGCTTTCTGTCAGTGGATATGGCAGTGGATATGTCAGTGGATATGGATGTGGATATGTCAGTTGGTATGGCAGTGGATATGACAGTGGATATGGATAGGGATATGACAGTGGATATGGCAGTGGATATGTCAGTATAAATGTCAGTGGATATGACAGTGGATATGGATGTGGATATGTCAATTGGCATGGAAGTGGATATGACAGTTGATATGGATGGGGATATGTCAGTGGATATGGCAGTGGATATTGCAGTGATATTGCAGTGGATATGTCAGTATATATGTCAGTGGATATGACAGTGGAGATGGCAGTAGATATGACAGTGGACATGACAGTGGGTATGGCAGTGGATATGACAGTGGATATGGCAGTGGAGATGGCAGTAGATATGACAGTGGACATGACAGTAGGTATGGCAGTGGATATGACAGTGGATATGGCTGTGGTGTGCAAGCCCTACGTTTTCGTGTGTAATTTCGAAGATGATTGTTGTTGTATTTTCAGGATAAGTAACGATACTCTTTTCTGCACATCAAATGTGCACCATAAAATGTGCGCCATGAAATGTGCGCCATGAAATGTGCGTCATGAAATGTGCGCCATGAAATGTGCGCCATGAAATGTGCGTCATGAAATGTGCGTCATGAAATGTGCACCATAAAATGTGCGCAATGAAATGTGCACCATGAAATGTGCGTCATGAAATGTGCGTCATGAAATGTGCATCATGAAATGTGCGTTAGGTGGCGGGATGCAGTAGTTTTCCTCATGTCTATGGCTCCTCCACGCTGTTGTGCTATGCTTGATTCCATGTACGGGTCGCTCACTACTTCGGGGATCACTTCTTTACCAACTGCCACCAGATATGTCTGTTAACCGGGAGAGCTGCATACAATTAAGGTTAGATCTTGATCAATATGTTTTAACAGCACTGACTAACAGTCTGATCAATATGTTTTAACAGTATTGACTAACATAGTCTGATCAATATGTTTTAACGGCATTGACTAACTAAGTCAAATCAATATGTTTTAATAGCACTGACTAACACAGTTTAATCAATATGTTTTAACGACACTGACTAACATAGTCTGATCAATATGTTTTAACGGCATTGACTAACATAGTCTGATCAATATGTTTTAACAGCACTGACTAACATAGTTTGATCAATATGTTTTAACCACACTGACTAACATAGACGGATCAATATGTTTTATCTGACCGGACTCACAGAGTCTGATCAATATATTTTACCTGACCTTGACTAACATATTCTGATCAATATATTTTACCTGACCTTGACTAACATATTCTGATCAATATGTTTTACCTGACCTTAACTAACAAATTCTGATCAATATGTATTACCTGACTTTGACTAGGAGAACTGAGACGCTAGTCAGTAGACACAAAATACTGACAAAGACGTCGCGTCAGGATCAACATACCGACAAAGACCACAATCGACTTCCACGTATCGTTTCCTGGAAACATCCGGTTTTCAAGGCAGTCTGGCTGACGAGATGTGGATCGATGTGATCCCCATAGTAGAGATCACCCCGCAGATGAAGCCAAGTATAACACAACCTCCTGGAGGACAGCGGTCCACCTTCATCAGCACGCTCGGGATGTAAGGAAAGCTACTACAACCCGACACTTAACGTCCTTTTCAGGGCGCACAAAAGAGTAAACTTCCTCATTATGTGCACTAAACAACAACAACGACAATAATATATTTCCCTGACTAAGAAAATCTGACGAATATGTTTTACTTGACCCTGACTAACATAAGCCGACCAATATGCCTTACTTGACCCTGACTAACATAATCTGACCAATATGTTTTACTTGACCCTGACTAACAGAATCTGACCAATATGTTTTACCTGACCCTGACTAACAGAATCTGACCAACATGTTTTACCTGAACCTGACTTTCATAATCTGACCAACATGTTTTACATGACCCTGAATAACATAATCTGACCAATATGTTTTACCTGACCCTGACTAACATAATCTGACCAATATGTTTTACTTGACCCTGACTAACATAATCTGACCAATATGTTTTACCTGAACCTGACTTTCATAATCTGACCAACATGTTTTACATGACCCTGAATAACATAATCTGACCAATATGTTTTACTTGACCCTGACTAACATAATCTGACCAATATGTTTTACTTGACCCTGACTAACATAATCTGACCAATATGTTTTACCTGACCCTGACTAATATAATCTGACGAATATGTTTTACCTGACCCTGAATAACATAATCTGACGGATGTGTTTTACCTGACCCTGACTAACATAATCTGACCAATATGTTTTACCTGATCCTGACTAATATAATCTGACGGATGTGTTTTACCTGACCCTGACTAAAATAATCTGACCAATATGTTTTACTTGACCTGACTAACATAATCTGACCAATATGTTTTACCTGACCCTGACTAATATAATCTGACGGATGTGTTTTACCTGACCCTGACTAACATAATCTGACCAATATGTTTTACCTGACCCTGACTAACATAATCTGACCAATATGTTTTACCTGATCCTGACTAAGATAATTTGATCAGTATGTTTTGTCTAACTGGACGTCATTTCCCTTTCCTCTTGCAGAGTTATTCAATATTGTCCATTACATTATGGCTGATGACGTACCCCAAAGACATGTTTGTGTTATACACCATTTATCAATACATTATTACTGTAACTAACACGGACAAAGGAAAATTTAATCCCCTATACTACAGAATACGCTAAATGACCCCTTGGAGAAAAGCCTATATTCTGGACATCCCAGACCTGTACTATTTCTAAACTTGTTAAACCACATGTAGGAATCCACCATACAAATGTACTACCTTAGCCCAATGCGAGTCTGAAAAACAAACTAGGGAAGAAGAGACGCGAAAACATGGGTTAAGTTTTGGGCTTTTCTGGCGTCAGACACTTTGCTCCCTTACAGGAAAGATGGCTTCGTGCTGGCCTGCAGGTCTAACTTAACTTAACGTTTTTATACTGGTTTAGAAGACTCTGCAGAGTCTGTATACAACCAGTTCCATTTACAACACCTTCCTCTAGAAGCTGTACGCATCCAATCTGTTCTTAAATGCATTGACCGTCCCAGCCTCCACCACCTCACTTGGCAATGCATTCCAAGCATTCACTACTCTCTGGCTAAAGAAATACTTCCTAATATCTAATCTGGACCTCTCATTAGTCAACTTGTAGCTGTGCCCTCTTGTCCTTGTTGGTGGTTGTACTTTAAAAAACTTGTTATAGTCCACTTTATCCATTCCTCTGATCATCTTATACACCTGTATTAAGTCACCACGAATTCTTCTCTCTTCTAGACACTGAAGGCCTGTTCTTTTTAATCTTTCTTCATAACTGTAATTCTGGAATCCCACTATCAGCTTTGTCGCTCTTTTTTGTATTCTCTCCAGCATGTCTATATCCCCTCTCTGATAAGGACTCCACACCTGTACACAGTACTCCAATCTAGGTCTAACTAATGCTTTATACAGTTTGACTATCACTTCCTTGCTCCTATGTTTAATATTTCTTTTTATCATCCCTAACATTGCTCTGTTGTTTTAGTTCATATTTGGATGCCGCCAGGACACGGATTTAATTGAAACTCACACTAGTCGACGACTTATACTTGTAATCACGGAAACGTGTAGTTGTTTTCCATTTAGACTAGTTAGTTTGACTATTTTTCAGTGCTTTCTTTCTTGGATATTTGTTGTATGAATTGATACTGTGGTTTACCCTGTGTCGTATTTTCACGGTCTACTGCACACGGCTGAACTTCACGAGATTAGCGCCCTACGCCCTAGCTGCAAACAGCACGAGATTATAATGGACTAGAACACTTGTATAAAGGCATTACAATGTTTTTTTGGTTTTTTGACTCAAATAACTTATATACTATGTTCGTTAAACTCACCGGTATGTAATTTAATGGATCCGATTGTATTCCTTTTTCTGAATAATGGGATCACTCTTGCATCTTTCCAATCGTCTGAAACAATCCCTTTTGCAAGTGACTGGGAGAATAATACATCCAATGGTTTTGCTAGTTGGTCTCTAATTTCAAACAGCAATTTTGTATGAAATGTTGGCCACGTTTGATATCATTCATATGAGTATTATCAGAGCTGAGATATTAGCACTTCAGTTGACATGGCTCACAACCCGAAAGTGCTGGGTTCGATTCCCATCACAGCACCGGCCGACACCCCGGGGAAGCTAACCCTTACACAATGCAGGAAGAAGGAGACCATTACATGAAATGCGTGCTGAAGACGGATGCACTGGGCCGACAGTTGCAAAATAAAATCCACAATGTAACGCACACCGCCTTGGGGATTAGAGAAATAAGGCAAACGCAAACCAGTAAACCCTACCATGACGATGAACATTGATCTTTGAAGACTTGAGGCCTATGTGCTTGCTTGCCACTCACACATTAGCAATCTTTTTATGGATATATGTATATAATATAACATAACATATATAAAATATAACAATAACATATACATATACATGTTTATACAGCACACATAGCCAGCCGCCAGTAAGGTTATCCATTATACTTTGTGCTATGGCGTTGTTTGGAGGAAGGTGTTTGTAATACACAGTCATGATAGGCGTACAGCGTTAACAGCCACACTCCATTAGCGACCAGACGCGTTTCTTGGAAAAAGGCGATGTCCATCTAAGCTATTCTTGGAAGCTGACATTGTGAACGATGTGAACATGGAGCCTTTTGAGCAGTTCGTTAATGATTTACGTCTTGCAAGCATCATTTATCGCCTTGAGGAATTCTGTTACACCTGTGGTCATGGAGTATACGTTCCAGCAACCAATCTTAACTGGAGGCATATTTGCTATGTGTTGAGGTCTGACGTGATCTCTATAGCGCCTGCCTGAGTATATTAAAGCGAGGACCGCCGTTGCCCAGTCAAAAGACCACTTACTCTACTTGTGTACTATTTACTGATGGGGCGACTCGTGCGTGCCGATAATACGACACGAACCCGTACTTTATTCCCGTGAGAAGCGAGAGGTCTACTTTGATGAACCCTAGAACCTATATAAACATATATTAATCTCAGATTCTTCACATAGAATTTAAATTGCGCTCACAGAACGATCACAGATCACAACGCTCTTTCTACATCTATACCATTGATTGAATCCATCTAACCAAATCCACTGTCTTTGTATTCAGAGCTGCTACTGTCTGTACCTCCTATTTTGAAAGGTCGTCTGTCTATCTAGAAAGAGCATTACGTTGTGCCAGTGACAGACACTGTAAAGCAATTTAAAAAGTCACATGAGCCAAGACAGCGATTTTGAAACCTGACAATTTACACTGGAAATCTGGGAGATTAAATTACGTTGTGTGTATGTGTGTGTTGGTGTTGTTGTGTGAAGTTTATTTTTATTTTTGTATTTTTGAGGCTTTTAAATGAACCTTTCTGCCGCAGGGGTTCTTAATCTTCCTCTCCGTCGCTCAACAGGGGAGATGAAGTACAATACATGACTGAATTGGCTCATATCTTGTACTGCTAAAGTCTACATGACTTTAAAAAGAGCAGCAAAGATGGCGCCGTAGCGGCTGCGGCTCTAATATTGTTCTGGTGTTTTAGTTCATTATGGATAATACCATGCAAAAGATTTGCTTGGAATTCACACAAGTCGACGTCTTCCTTAACTTAACTTAATGTAACGTCTTTATACTGGTTTAGAAGACTCTGCAGAGTCTGTATACAGCCAGTTTCATTTACATTACCTTGCTCTAAAAGCTATATGCATCCAATTTATTCATAAATGCATTAATTGTCCCTGCCTCTACTACCTCCTGTGGCAATGCATTCCAAGCATTCACCACTCTCTGACTAAAATATATTTGCTAATATCTAATCTGGACCTCTCTTTAGTTAATTTGTAGCTATGCCCTCTTGTTCTTGTGGGTGGTTGTATTTTGAAAGACAAAATTGTTATAGTCTAATTTATCCGTTCCTCTGATCATCTGATAAGCCTATATAGTCATCTCGAATTCTTCTCTCTTCTAGACACTGTAGGTCAGTTTTTCTTATTGTTTCAAGGCTTAGGGTGTAATGGTTAAGGTTACAATTGTGCTCACGATAATGTATTGTTGTTTTCCATTTAGACTAGTTAATTCGTTCATTTTTTTGTGTTTTCTTCCCTCTGATTATCCTGGCATGGACATCAGCTAGATGAACTAGCACTACGGATAAACCTGTGTCGTACTTCCAAGGTCTATTGGATACGGCTGAGCCTCACGAGATTTGCGTTCTTCTACATAGCTGCAGACGGTGTCGGTTTTGGTGTGACTGGGAAATGTAGACACGGGATTATAATGGACTAGAACACGTCGTCCGAGAGAGATGACCAACACATTACTTACATGCTGAGTAATGTTCCTACGACCTCTTGTGGTTATGGAAAGGCAAGACACAAAAAGATACGTCTCATTCCAAATTCAGCCCCCCTCCTTTTTTTTTTATATCGCTGTCTTGCGGAATACCTGTTTACGGAAAAGGCTTAGGGAGTAAACCCTAAGGAAAAATCTGCATCCTGTGCTATCTCCAGTCGTCTCGATAAAATCTTGCCACTGGGCAAATGTAGCTCAGGACGAGAGTGTGAGATTGACAAATGTCGCAGTTTCTTCCTCACGTTAATCGAAATCCCAGCGCAAGTCACCCATTTCAGCGGACACAGCAAGAGAAAATATTGTTCACACTGCTGATAAAAGAGAGTGTAATTTATCACATATGATGGACGAATATCACAACAGTCTTCGACGGTTACATTACTCTGTTTTTCTAAGTACGACCTCTTCATACATTAACAATTAGAATGATTGGGTGTTCTGTATATCGATCTTTACATTGTTCCAGAGAAACGTGAATTAAACAAGCTATTGGAGAAAAGAAGTGATGCCTTTGAAATTTAGGTTTTAAGAAAAATGGGAAACTCTGATAGAAAGTTGAGAAAATATATCAGGAAATCTTGGAGAAATTAACAGTGCTAAGAGAATTGATGAACGAAATCAGAGATCGACAGCTAATATATTTTAATATTAATAATAATGTAGGATACTATTTGCTTAGACTTCTGAGGCCTGTTGCGTACATCGGCCATCTTTACAGACCTATGGCTGAACAGAATCACTGGTCTTCATTACATGTGATGGACGAACATCAATGGGTACCTAACCTGCTCGTTAGTGGACCCTGTTCGAATCAGTAAAGGTGTCAATGGTTGAGCTTTATATCAGCGGTATGTAAGATAGAACAGGAGCCGGTGTTACTTCAAAGTTAAAGCACCCGGCGAGTGCAAGGAGGTGATGCTGATTCTGCTATAGCACAAGTGCCTGGGGGCACACCAACAGACAAGTTACACTGTAACCAGCTTTAGTATGTCAATGTGTATTTCGAATGATGTGAAGAAGAAGAAGAAGAAGAAGAAGAAGAAGAAGAAGAATGAAAGAGAAGAAGAAGAAGAAGAAGATGATGAAGAAGAAGAATGAAGTTAAAAGAAAGAAGAAGAACATGGAAAAAGAAGAAGAATAGAAGGGAGGAAAAGAATAAGAACACGATGAAAAAAAAAGAAGAAAAAAGATATGGAAGTAGAAGAAAACGAAGAAAAAGATGAAGAAGAAGGAAGAAGAATTAACGTTTTCAAACGTCAATTCTTGAAAACATCTAAAGAAAGCAGAGGTTAACCTGAGGCAATTGGTATATTCATAGAACTTTTCCAGGACGCTATCGGTGATGGTAACACGTGCTTTCTCTGTTTATCGTTTGTTGGACACCTTTGTAGAAAATTCTCAGCAGTCATTATGTCAGTGCCCCAGACACATTCATCTGCCTGTCCTATTCTTAGCTTGTTGAACAATTGGTATCTCGAGTCTGTTTTGGCCTGTTCGGTGTCTAAAGACTGCTACCAGCTCATCTCTGTTGAGTTAGTAATATGCGTCATTTAGTTGGTGAACTGTCTGATCTGCTTCTCAGTTGTTCCTTTATCTACACCTGGTAAATGTATTGAACTCTTCATAAGTTACACCTATATCAGGTGGATGTATCATCCCACCTTTTCTTGGCAGTATGTCAGAATCTTCATTGCCACAAATATTGTAATGAGATGGAATTCACGGTACCACGTCTCTCTTGAACCAGCGATACAGTTTATAATGTATCACTCTTAATTCCTTTAGGTCTGTATTTTTCTGGCTCCCCAGTTTCGGAACCACTGACAGTGCGTCTGTGAAGACCACCATTTGTCTATGTGTGTTTTCGTCTGACATTAGACTTTCTGCTGTAGTTTTAAAGTTCCCTGCCTTTGCAATACAATTAGTTGAAAATTGTTCAATCGTCACTGATGGATGTCTTTGTATACTCCTTCTTGTAGTCCTTGTTATGGCTTAGAAACATCACTATACCTCCATTCACTATTTCATTTGATGCTGATTCATCTGTATATACTTTTAATGGGATCAATAGAGGGTTAATATACTTTCTGAATTATTCGGTTCATGCTCTTTTGATGATATTTTTGTTATCGTTTGAGCAAAATCAAAAGGATTGTTTGACAATGGGAAAGATTAAAACTACAAACAATCGTACGTCAAAGCAGTATTTCGCGGCATGAAGTTGGTTATTGTTGTTGTCGTTGTTGTTGCTCGTAGCTATACATGCTGATTTGAATAAACTATCGTTCTTCTTCTTTTGTCGTCCCACTTTCTACCGGGTTGTAACCCAGTGTCGTGGTATGTATTTGTCTTTCACCTCTCTCGTTGCTTGAGTAACATTTTACCCCATTTTACGTCAGGTCTCTTTTACGCTGTCTATCCACCTTCTCCTCGGTCTATCTCTAGCTCTTGTTTCTGATGTTCTCCTGTAGAAGGTTGCATGAACAATATGGTCCGGTTGCATTCTCACAATGTGGCCAAACGATTTAATTCCTTGTTGCTCGATGTGCTGTAGGCAGGGAATTGTTCCAACCTTCTCCCGAATACTCGTATTTGTGATTCTATCTCTTCTGGTGATATTAGTGCCCTTTCGTATGCATCACATTTCGCAGGTGTAAACTACTCATAGCATTTATTCGGTTTCAGGTTGAAGTAAGTCTTCTTACACCCATTGCGTACTGAGAATTTGGACTGTGGTCCTCCTTGCTATAGTGCAATGCGAGGCTTCTCAGGAAGCTCAAATATATGGGGATCACAATGTCGATCCGAACGTCGATGACCAGACTGTTATAACACATCCTGTTTCCAGGCAGCTGAGAGCGGACGTGATATGGGAACTTGATCAGTATGGAAATAGAAAATAGTTCATAGAATCGATGTCTCTGCACCTGGCAGTCCTCATCCGTGATAAATTCCTTTAATCGCGGAAAGTACCGACGACAGAGCACGAACTCTATAGCTCCCATGGTTTATCGAGTCTCCAGCACTTAGGATCAGTCATTTAAAACGGACCAAGACAACACACCAGAAAGATTCGCAAGTAATTATGGTGTCGCTAAATATATAAGAAGATAAATGATTAATTATATCAGAAATACACTAAATAACAGAACTTAAATGTGTTGACTATAATAGTGTGTTCGGGATAAAAAGATTGATATGCAGTTGGTTTCAGTACAAGATTCTGTAAAAGGAACCCCTCACTACGGTGATTTCTTGCATTCTGTTCCGTGAATTAGTTTTATTTCTCTGTGTGAAGAATAGATTGATTATAAACCTTGGCACTAAATGAGTTTTTGTTTTTTAGTTGGCCTAGGAATGTGACGTTTGAAATGGATGCTCCACGTGAGTCATTAGGCCTGTAGCTAAAGTAGGCTGTGGCTCATCTTTTGGTCTAACCAACAAACATAACAAGTGACGAGATACCGTTCAAACTGCAGATTGCTGTCTGCGTTTGGTGCGTGGCGTTCAAAGAACTTATATCCCCCTCACATTCAACCAAATCACTGCGCAAGCCAAACATTTCAGCGGACAGAGTAAACGGAAAAGATTGTCCACACGGCGAAGCAGAGAATGTGGGCATCATCACGCGTGATGGACGAACATCACTATTAGGCGCAAAATAGTTAGGCCACCATCTTGAATAATATCTACCTAGTATGTAAAATACAATAAACGTTAAATTCACTTCAAGTGCCACAGTCATATCGCCGACACACTACACGAGACCCCAACCCCCTCTATCTCTAGGCTTAATGGTGCAATCTGGCAGGCATGTAGACTACATACAATATGACAAGACACCGTAGAAGTTTCGCTTTCTATCGTTGTTTCAGGGGACACCGTTTGATAATTCATGTTACTGAGTATCGAGCAGGGCGACAGAAGAAAGAACAGAATAAAAGTAAGGGTGGTCGATGAAAAGTTGGACGGCCGACCACTTGGTCTGTCGACTGTTAAAAGCTGTTTAAATGAAATGACTGTTGCCGGAAACACATTTAAAGTTCAAAACGAAATAGATGAACTAAACGGAAGAACGGATTGAGAGACACAAAAGAGAAGGAAGGAAGGAAATAAAGAGGAGATGTAAGCTAATAGGAAGAGAGTTCGGGATTTAACTTCTTGAAAAATAAAACAAGAAAGAAACCAAACCAGCAAAGTGAAAATAAAACGTATAAATCAAAATGGTATTGGAGGATAACTAAACGAGAGCTGCAAGAGAGAAGAAAAATGTAAATAGCGTTTTTGCTGTCAAAGATGAAGTGGAAATTATAATTGGTGACTTCATTGTATGAAATGTCAAAATTTTCAGATTACACGTGAACTTTCCGCTTCATCACCACCTTGACTTACCTTGTATGTATCAAGCACCCATTTGAGCTGGTTGGGGCGCGTTGAGATCGAGCATCCGACCTATTTGAACTTGGAGGAACAGATAAAATAGAATGAATAAAAGTATAAATAGGAGACGAACTCTGAGGACTACAAACTGGAAGATTAATATATACGTTATGTTTAAAATGTTATTGAATAAGTAGGTCGTTAGCATTAAGCGGCATGCCACTTGATGATACTACTTTTTGGTCAAGTAGAAAGTAGATATTAGTAGCTTGCACTACAGCATCAAAGTATGTGTTGAATGAGTAATGCAGAAAAAACCAAGCAAAATCCGTTTTCCAGACCATACAATTTTATATTGTGCAACAAAACCTTGTCGCTGGAACTGAGAGAACCCTTGGATGCTACGTCGAACCAGTACTGACATATGACAGGAAATCATGGACAATCAGAAAGCAAGTGCATATATCTTTGGAAGTAATGGTTTTACAGAGGAATGCTGCCGATCCAACGGACTACAAGGACGACGTGATACAGGGCTCGAAGAGGCACAAACAAAAATACAACTCATTGCAAGGGTCAGAATTAGGTAGTCATCATTTTTTGGGATATGGTATCAGAAGAGGCAACTTGGAAGATCTTGCACAACGGAAATGATAACAGGAGAGATAGACAGAGGAAGTCTGAGAGATAAGATGTTGTGAGCGAATGGCAGGGGTGACAATCAACAACATCGTTGGTAAACGACAGACGTAACAGAAGCGAATGGAGGTCCATAATCGCCAACTACAACCGGCATGGCACATGTATCCCAATTTCTTCTTCTTCTTCTTTTTCTTCTTCTTCTTCTTCTTCTTCTTCTTCTTCTTCTTCTTCTTCGTACGATGTCAGATGTCAACCTGTATTTTTTCGAAGAAAGCAGAGGTCATTCTGAGGCTGTTGACACTGTCATAGAGCTTGTCTAGTGTTGCCACTGGTGATGGCCACATCTGCTCTCTCTGGTCCTAATATATTAGGCAGTTTTGCAGCAGATGTTCAGCGGTCATTTTCCCTGTACCACAAGTGCATTCGTCAGAGCCACCTATCTTCAGTTTATTGAGTAGGTGGTACCTTAGTCTGTTGTGGCCTATGCGGAGTCTGAAGACCACGACCTGCTCTCTTCTGTTCAACTGGTAATAGGCATCATTTTTTGTGTAGCCAGTATGTTCTGTTTCCCATTTGGCCATGTATCTGGCCCTAATAAACCTTTTAGGACTCTTCGTAGGTCACACTAGATCTGGTTGTGGTAGTCTTGCACCTTCTTTTGCCAGTCTGTACTGCTCTTAAATCATTAAGTTCAGTATTTTTCTGGCTTTTTAGTGCTGTAACTACGGCCAGGGTATCTGTAAACAGGACTATCTGGCTTTAACTGCTTTCTTTTGTCAGCATTGCTTTTACTGCAGCCTTTTGTGCCTCTGCCTCCGCTCTGAAATTGCTTCAGAATTTTCCAGTTGACATTGACAGTGTTACTCTTCTACGATTTAGTAGGCTCAGGAATACCCCTGCCCCTCCGTTCTGTGTTGTGTTTGTTACAGAACCGTCGGTGTATGCATGGGTCCAGTCCATGCTTGGGTAATTTTCCGCTATGTACCTCAGGGTTATGTCTCTTCTTTCTTTTTCAGTCTGGCTGTTTCTGTTTCCAATACCTTATATTTGTTCTACCACCTGCGGAATGATATGCTGCTTTCATGTGGGATTATGTACAGTATGGATAGGCTTTGGTATTGTTATGGTGTTCATAGGGTCTTCGCTCGTCTTTGCTGTGGCTATTTCTGCAAAGTTTCTCCGCTTTAGTTTCCCTTTTCCAAATCTATTTAGTCTCTGATGCATTGGCTGGTCTGTCAGTCTTCTGTGTTTCTCTGCTTGCTGTTGGGCTCTGCAGTCTCTTCTGTCGGTCATTGATTGCAGATTTGTAATCTTTTCCAGTTCTACAATTGGCGTTGAATTCATGCCTCTTGTTATAACTCTCATGGCTTGGTTTTGAAATTTGCTAATGTTATCAAAGTTCGCCTTTGCTGCAGCTCCTCATGCCGCAATGCCATACTCGAGAACTGGTCTCACTCTTCCAGTGTACAGTTTCTTTAGTATACTTTCGTCTGCTCCCCAGCTTGTGCCAGCAAGTTTCCTCATGATTGCGATCCTTTGTCTGGCTCTCATTCGGTTTCTCTCGATCTGAGAGATCATGCGCCGATAAAATGTGACTCCCAAGTAGTTTGGGTTGTCGTTTATCCCAATTTGATATCGCACTCTTATATCACACTGTTATATCACAGTTTGTTATCACACTTGGGCATCACGCTTTGTTATCACACGTTGATATAAGACTTTAATATTACACGTATATCCCACTTTTTTACCACAATTCAATATCAAACTTTGATATCACACTCTTTTTTCGCACTGTGATATCACACTATAACGTTACACTCTTTCATTATGCTTTTATTTCAATCTTTTATCACACTTTGTTATCACACTTGTATATTATACTATGTTATTGTTACTACGGCTTACGGATGAACAAATAGAAAACGAAATGACTCCGAAACCTATACTGCCTCAAATGCGAGATCGAGCTGTTAAATTAGCTTGTTAAAGATGTCAGCGCTTACATATACTTGGGGCAGGAAATATAGGCGACCCACACCATAGATCGGGAAATGTCCAGACGAAGAGCTGAAGCCTGCACTAGTGTCATCACCATAACGTCCTTACTTCTGCGTCTGAAAAACACCATCAGCATAACCATCAAAACTAGCTTCCTGTGGCGACTTCTTCATTATATAAATCCAAAATGCATTTTTTGTGCACCATCCATTTTAGCTCTCTCGACGTAGCCTCAGTTCTCTCCAAATAAAATCCGAGTGTCACCGAGGGGAGATAATGGCACTGCCAACCCAAGAACCGACTGACAATGCGGTTTGACCTGCTTTCAGTACAACATGTAGATGTGTACCTTAAGAAACTGTGCACATATAGCATGCGTTTCGAGCCAAGAGTAAAATTTATCATTTAAAGAAATCTATGGAAATAGCACATGGATAAAATACATATTTATATATATATATATATGTGTGTGTGTATGTGAATGTATATATATGTGTATGTATATATATTTCCCTCCTTATTTTCCACGCGATCCCTATGTACTTACCCCTTCCAATACGCCTATCTAATCCTCCCCACTCCCAACAGACAGTCTCTTAGCCACTCCATCACTCTCCCCCTCTCCATTACCTGGCATCTTTCCCTGTCAATCCGATAATCCTTCTCCAATCAACACACGTATCGGTAAATCCATCTGTTCCATTGTCACCCCGTCTATCACACGCCCATCGGGCCCCCATTAACTGACCCAGCGCCATCAGCTCACCCAGGGGCACCCAGCCGCCATAAACTGACCCAGCTCTCATTTTTTCACAGATTCCATCAACCCACCCAGCCCCTATCAACCCACCCAGCCCCTATCAACCCACCCAGCCCCTATCAACTCACCCAGCCGTCATTTCTTCACAGTCCATCAACCCACCCAGCCCCTATCAACCCACCCAGCCCCTATCAACCCATCCAGCCCCTATCAACCCACCCAGCCCCTATAAGCTCACCTAGCACCCATACATTATCCCAGCCCTCATTTTTTCTCAAACAGCCTATATTCTCATTAAACCCCCATTTTTCACCCGAATCCATCAATCCACCCAGCCCCCATCAATTCACCCAGCCCTCCTTAAGCCACCCAGCCCCCATAAATTCACCCAGCCCCCATCAACCCACCAAGCCCCCATCAACTCACCCAGCCCCCATCTACTCATCCAGCCTGCATCAACCCATCCAGCCCCCATCAACTGACCCAGTCAACATCAACTCGCCCAGTCCCCATCAACTAACCCAGCCCCCATCAACCCACCCAGCCCACATCAAAGCACCCAGCCCCCATCAACTAACCCAGCCACCATCAACCCAACCAGGCCACATTGTCTAACCCAGCCCCAATCAACCTACCCAGCGTCCATCAAAACACTTAGCCCCCATTAACCCAACCAGCTCCCATCAACCAACCCAGCCCCCATTACCACACCAAACCCCATCAATCCACCTAGCCCCAATCAACCCACCCAGCCCCATAAACCCACCTATCCCCATCAATCCATCCAGCCCCCATCAACCCACCAAGGCCCCATTAACCCACCAAGCCCCCATTTTCTTGCCCAGCCCCAATCAACCCACCAGGCCCCAATAAACCCACTTAGCCCCTATCAACCCACCCAGCTCAAATCATCCCACCTAGCCCACATCAACCCACCCAGCCCCATTAACCCATCTAGCCCCCACGAACCCATCTATCCGCTATAATCTCACCCAGCCCCAAT
Organism: Ariolimax columbianus; assembly: GCA_036924085.1. Lineage (NCBI taxonomy): Eukaryota > Metazoa > Mollusca > Gastropoda > Stylommatophora > Arionidae > Ariolimax > Ariolimax columbianus. The sequence continues at coordinate 12,875,999 of JAVGWX010000021.1, forward strand.
CAACTCACCCAGCTTCCATCAACCCATCCAGCCCCCATCAACTCACCCAGCCCCCATCAACTCATCCAGTCCCCATAAACTCCCCCAGCTTCCATCAACTCACCCAGCTTCCATCAACCCACCCAGCCCCCATCAAATCACCCAGCCCCCATCAACTCACCCAGCTTCCATTAACCCACCTAGCCCCCATCAAATCACCCAGCCCCCATCAACTCACCCAGCCCCCATCAAATCACCCAGCCCCCATCAACTCACCCAGCCCCCATCAACTCACCCAGCCCCCATCAACTCACCCAGCCCCCATCAACTCACCCAGCCCCCATCAAATAACCAAGATCCCATCAACTCACCCAGCCCCCATAACTCACCCAGCCCCCATCAACTCACCCATCCCCATCAACTCACGCAGCCACCATCAACTCACCCAGCCCCCATCAACTCACCCAGCCTCCATCAACTCACACAGCCCCCATCAACTTACCCAGCCCCCATCAACTCACCCAGCCTTAATCAACTCACCCGTCCCCCATCAACTCATCCAGCCCCCATCAACTCACCCAGACTCCATTTTCTCGTCCAGTCCCAATCTACCCACCCAGCCCCCATCAACTCACCCAGCCTCCATCAACTCACCCAGCCTCAATCGAATCACCCAGCCCCCATCAACCCACCTAGCCCCCATCAAATCATTCAGCCCCCATGAAAAAACCCTCCCCCATCAACTCACCCAGCTTTCATCAACCCACCTAGCCCCCATCAAATAACCCTCCCCCATTAACCCACCTAGCCCCCATAAAATAGCCCTCCCCCATCAGCTAACGCAGCCCCCATCAAATCACCCAGCCCCCATTAAATCACCCAGCCCCCATCAACCCACCTAGCCTCCATCAAATCACCCAGCCCCAATCAAATAACCCTCCCCCATCAACTCACCCAGCTTCCATCAAATCACCCAGCCCCCATCAAATAACCCACCCCCATCAAATCACCTAGCTTCCATAACCCAACCCAGCCCCCAACAAATAACTATCCCCCATCAACCCACCTAGCCCCCATCAACTCACTCAGCTTAGATACTCACCCAGCTTCCATCAACCCACCCAGCCCCCATCAACTCACCCAGCCCCCATCAAGTCACCCATCCCCAATCAACTCATCCAGCCCCCATCATCTCACCCAGCTTCCATCAACTCACCCAGCACCATCAACCCACCCAGCCCCCATCAACTCACCCAGCCCCCATCAACTCACCCAGCTTCCATTAACCCACCTAGCCCACATCAGCTCACCCAGCTTCCATCAACCCACCCAGCCACCATCAACTCACCCATCCCCATTAATTTACCCAGCTTCCATCAACTCACCCAGCCCCCATCAACTCACCCCGGTTCCATCATCTCACCCAGCCCCCATCAACTCAATCAGCCCCAATCAACTCACCCAGCCCCCATCAACTCACCCAGCCCCCATCAACTCACCAAGCCCACATCAAATCTCGTAGCCCCCTTCAAATAACCCTCCCCCATCAAATCACCCAGCCGCAATCAAATCACCCATCCCCCATCAACTCACCCAGCTTCCATTAACCCACCCAGTTTCCATCAACTCACCCAGACCCCATAAACTCAATCAGCCCCCATTAAATCACCCAGCCCCCATCAACTCACCCAGCCCCCATTAAATCACCCAGCTACAATCAACTTACCCAGCCCCCATCAACTCAACCAGCCCCCATCAGCTCACCAATCCCCTTCAACACCCGGCTTCCATCAACTCACCCAGCCCCCATCAACTCACCCAGCCCCCATCAACTCACCCAGCCCCCATCAACTCACCCATCCCCTATCAACTCACCCAGCTTCCATCAAATCACCCAGCCCCAATCAACTCACCCAGCCCCCATCAACTCACCCAGCTCCCATCAACTCACCCAGCCCCCATCAACTTATCCAGCCCCCATCAAATCACACAGCTCCCATCAACCCACCTAGCCCCCATCAAATCATCCAGCCCCCATAAAATAACCCTCCCCCATCAACTCACCCAGCCCCCATCAAATCACCCAGCCCCCATCAAATCACCCAGCCCCCAACAACCCACCTAGTCCCCATCAAATCATTCAGCCCCCATCAAAAAACCTTCCCTCATCAACACACCCAGCTTCCATCAACCCACCTAGCCACCATCAAATAACCCTCCCCCATCAACCCACCTAGCCCTTATCAAATAACTCTCCCCCATCAACTCACCCAGCCCCCATCAAATTACCCAGCCCCCATTAAATCACCCAGCCCCCATCAACCCACCTAGCCCCCATAAAATCACCCAGCCCACATCAAATAACCCTCCCCCATATACTCACCCAGCTTCCATCAAATCACCCAGCCCCCATCGAATCACCCAGCCCCCATCAACCCACCTAGCACCAATCAAATCACCCAGCCCCCATCAAATAACCCTCCCCCATCAACTCACCCAGCTTCCATCAAATCACCCAGTCCCCATAAAATCACCCAGGTACCCATCAACTCACCCAGCCCCCATCAACTCATTCAGCCCACATCAACTCACCCAGCTTCTATCAACTCACCCAGCTTCCATCAACCCAACAAGCCCCCATTTAATCACCCAGCCCCCATCAACTCACCCAGCTTCCATTAACCCACCTAGCCTCCATTAAATCACCCAGCCCCCATCAACTCACCCAGCCCCCATCAACTCACTCAGCCCCCATCAAATCAACCAGCCCCCATCAAATCACACAGCCCCAATCAACCCACCTAGGACCCATCAAATCATTCAGCCCCCCCAAAAAAAACCTCCCCCATCAACTCACCCAGCTTTCATCAACCCACCTAGCCAAAATCAAATAACCCTCCCCCATCAACTCACCCAGCCCCCATCCAATCACCCAGTCCCCATCAAATCACCCAGTCCCCATCAACCCACCTAGCCCCCATCAAATCACCCAGCCCCCATCAAATAACCCTCCCCCATCAACTAACCCCGCTTCCATTAAATCACCCGGCCCTATCAAAGCACCCAGCCCCCATCAACCCACCTAGCCCCCATCAAATCAACCAGCCCCCATCAAATAACCCACCCCCATCAAATCACCCAGCTTCCATCAACCCACCCAGTCTCCATCAAATAACCCTCCCACATCAACCCACCTAGCCCCCATCAACTCACCCAGCTTCCATCAACTCACCCAGCTTCCATCAACCCACCCAGCCCCCATCAACTCACCCAGCCCCCATCAAGTCACCCAGCCCCCATCAACTCATCCAGCCCCCATCATCTTACCCAGCTTCCATCAACTCACCCAGCTTCCATCAACCCACCCAGCCCCAATTAACTCACCCAGCCCCATCAACTCACCCAGCTTCCATTAACCCACCTAGACCCCATCAAATCACCCAGCCCCCATCAACTCACCCTGCCCCTATCAAATCACCCAGCCCCCATCAACTCACCCAGCTCCCATCAACTCACCCAGCTTCCATCAACCCACCCAACCCCCATCAACTCACCCAGCCCCCATCAACTCACCCAGCACCCATCAACTCATCCAGCCCCCATCAACTCCCCCAGCTTCTATCAACTCACCCAGCTTCCATCAATCCACCCAGCCCCCATCAAACCACCCAGCCCCCATCAACTCACCCAGCTTCCATTAACCCACCTAGCCCCCATCAAATCACCCAGCCCCCATCAACTCACCTAGCATCTATCAACTCACCCAGCCCTAATCAAATCACCTAGCCCCCATCAACTCACCCAGCCCCCATCAAATCACCCAGATCCCATCAACTCACCCAGCCCCCATCAACTCACCCAGCCCCCATCAACTCACCCATCCCCATCAACAGACCAAGCTTCCATCAACTCACCCAGCCCCCATCAACTCACCCAGCCCCCATCAACTCATCCAGCCCTCATCAACTCACCCGTCCCCAATCAACTCACCCAGCTTCCATCAACTCACCCAGCCCCCATCAACTCAATCAGCCCCCATCAACTCACCCAGCCCCCATCAACACACCCAGCCTCATCAACTCACCCAGCCCTATCAACTCACCCAGCCCACATCAACTCACCCAGCTTACATCAACTCACCCAGCCCCCATCAACTCACCCAGCCACCATCAACTCACCCAGCCCCCATCAACACACCCAGCCCCCATCAACTCACCCAGCTTCCATCAACTCATCTAGCTTCCATCAACCCACCCAGCCCACATCAAATCACCCATCCTGCTCCAAGTCCCAAACCGAATCTCCAATCCACTCAATCCGTCAATCTGTTATCTTCTTCCCCACCCACCTCCCTCCCCGTGTCCTCTAAAAAAACAAAAAATAGACAACAAAAACAAATAACAACAACAACAACAAACACCTTAATTATACCGAGTTCGCAGAACTTGGAGCCTCAAATTTGACTCGCTCCACCTAGTTAAGAATCAATGTCTCCAAAACAAAACTTTCAATTAACTGACTACTTTGAAATTATTGTTCTAATTTTGATTGATTTTAAACAATGTCTTACAACTAAGTCAGACCAACAATTTGTCGAAAGCGTGTAATGGGAATTTGCTATGAGCAAAGACGAACTAAAACAAACATCCCACAAAAATCCACGATGTAAGAAAGCAAAATCCCATGAGAATGTAAAAACTATAGAGAAAATGGAAAGGAAGGAAACTCAAGCCAGAAAAATTATCACAAGCGAATGTTCTAGGACAAAGTACCGTTCAGAAACATGCATGCACGAATATACATATGGTTCAACTAACAAATCCGCATCTGAGGGTTGTCTGTGTGTGTGGTAATGTGAGTGGGCTTTTACAAACGATTAAAGAAGAAAATAAACTATAGTACTAGCAATGGGAATATATTCCAACAACTTCGGTTCAGAATTAGAGGCAGTGACGGCAATGACTTCTTCTTCTTCTTCGTCTGCGTTCGTTCTCAATCTCCCACTACCAAACCCTGAAATGGCTTAAGTAGCAGAATGTAGTCCAGAGAACGGAATGCGTTGTGTCGTAGTTTACAGATTGACTGCGATATTTGCACCTGTCGGTCCAACATATCCGACTTCAGCAAGCATTGTTTGAGTACCGGGTTAGCATTCCCTCTTTGATCCCTTCTCCCTAGCCAGTCTGCCCTGCTGCAGTCTGTTATCCAGGATCACCGCGTGGAGGTGTAGAAGGGTCTTGGCTGCTCTGGTTCGCAGGCCCTCGAGCTAGCAGTCAGCTAGGGATCGCTGACTACTGCAGCTCATGCGCTGCTCAGCGTCTTTATCCCAAGACAATGACTGAGTTCTTGAGGTCAGGTCAGGAAATCCCGGTATAGGTGAGGATGTTTGGGTTTTCATGAAGACACCCCCATATAATGGCGACCCCCCTCCCTCTCAGTTAGCGGCCGCTGCTTGTCCCTCCACTAGTCGGATATTGGTCTTTTATGTTGTAAAATGAATTATTAATACAAGATAAATACAAGTATTTCCACCAAGAAAACATAGCACTCCTGACTGACCCCTCGTCAGTAAGAAAAGGGCTTACTTACTTACTTCCCCTGTCCAAGCACCACGTTATATATCTTGCATCCAGTATCCAGCGACATGGATTGCCTTGTCCTTTGCCTCCATCATGTCGCACCTATTGCATGTTTCCTGGAGGTTGGGGCCGGTCATCATGTGGTCTGGGTCCTGTTTTGAGCTACAATCACATGTCATCATCATGTGTGTATCCCCATTGTATCATATTCTTCTATCACCGTGAATCACCAGTTCGGAGTCTGTTCAACGACTTCCATGATGTGTATGGTAGATGATGTCCTGGAGTAGGTTCCTCCCGAAGTTCCATCTCTGGGGCCTGCACCAATTCGTGCCACCTCTCGATACAGCGACTTTCAGGGTTTGTCTGGACGGGATTTATTGTTTGTAAAAGGGTTAAAATAACATAAAAATATGCATTTTTAGCAATGTATATATTCACTAACACAACTCTCAACAGAGCGTCTAAAGTTGGTCATTGCGTGGATCCCATCCAACTGCAAAAGCGAAGGAATTGAAGCTGCAATCAGACTAACCAGTTAGGCGGAACTCTTCAACAAACAGGCCTGAGCAACACGTATAAGCAGACAACGACCACAACTAAAGCCAACATCAACGGAAAATGGGCTGATCAACTTACCAACTTCCGAAAAGATGGTAAATGGTTTGGCTTGGCGTCGTTCATTCTCAATTTCCCGCTACAAAGCCCTGAAAGGGCTTAAGTAGCAGAATGTGTAGTCCAGAGAACAGAATGCGTTGTGTCGTAGTTTACAGCTTGACTGCGATATTTGCACCATTCGGTCCAACACATCCGACTTCAGCAAGCCATTTTTTTAATACCGGGTTAGCATTCCCTCTCAATAGAGGCAATGGTCTTTACAACAAAATGTGAATTAGGATAGAAGACAGGGGTCCACGCTGGCAGCATACTATTACTGTGGAACATAACTAACAAAGCAGAGAGCTCACACAGGAAGAGAAGGAACATATGACGAATTTCCAGCAATGTCCTAACAGTCCTAAAACGTCTATCTATCTATCTATCTATCTGTCTGTCTGTCTGTCTGTCTGTCTGTCTGTCGGTCGGTCGGTCTGCCTGCCTGTCTGTCGGTCTGCCTGCCTGCCTGCCTATCTATCTATCTATCTATCTATCTATCTATCTATCTATCTATCTATCTATCTATCTATCTATCTATCTATCTATCTATCTATCTATCTATATATATATATATATATATATATATATAATGTATCTATCTATATATCTATATATCTATCTATCTATCTTCAGTCTTCGTGTGTCGTTAGAGGTCGTGGGCAGGTGTAACCTCCTTTGTTTCATATTTTTTGGGAAGGTGAAAACCTGCTGATGACTTACCAGGTGATTCACAGCATCTATTAACCCCTGGAATATACGATCACATATTTTTGGAACTGGTGTTTGCGGAAACGTAAATTTGAGCTCGGTAGACCTTTGGCATGTCAAGCGCCATCTATACCGCTCCACTGAGCACATAACCAAGACCTGATGTTATAGTCCCACAGTCCCCTTTTTGCAACATATTACGTGTGAGACGATCCCCGAGAAATTGAGTATATTTTTAACTTGAGTTTTTTCCGGGCAGGGAGCGTTAACTCTACTCTTTTCGATTTCCAATTGCCAAGAGATTTTTCACGTGCACGACACTGATCACGAGTTCCTGATCACACTGCTCATGAGATCCGGGTACATTTTTACCAGATGATCTACGTAAAAAAATCCGCGTTTCTACCATGATTATAACCCGCGACCTCCAGCAATCGAGGTAAACACCTTACCTCGAGACCACTGGGTCCCCCACCCGAGATGAACACCTTACTTCGAGTCCACTGGGTTACCCACCCGAGGTGAACACCTTACTTCGAGTCCACTGGGTCATCCACTCGAGGCGGACACCTTACCTCGACACCACTGGGTTCCCCATCCGAGGCGAACACCTTACATTACACCACTGGGTCCCCCACCCGAAGCGAACACCTTACTTCGAGTCCACTGGGTCCTCCACTCAAGGTGAACACCTTACCTCGAGACCACTGGGTCCCCCACCCGAGGTGAAGACCTTACCTCGAGTCAACTGGGTCCCCTACCCGAGGCAAACAGCTTACCTCGAGTCCACTGGGTTCCAGACCCGAGGCAAACACCTTACTTCGAGACCACTGCAACATTTGTTGAAATGGATGGACAGGTTTAGAATTGAGAATTGTTTAGCGAACAAAGAATCGGGCAGGCTTCAGTTATATATATATATATTTATGAACGCTTTGTTTCTTATGCCAGAGAGGGTTGAACTATGTTTTGTGCGATACGGTCCAATGCAACCGACTTTAGCACTTCATTTGTTTTATTGGAATACGACCTTGTTTGTTTTGGAGATCTGAACAGATGCGATCTTGGATTGTGTGTCCTGTCACTAATCACTTCATTAGGCGGTCTATCGCCAGCCCCGTATGATGTACATGATACAGGTATAGAAAAATTGGAAACTTGTCTTCCAAGAAATAGTAGCAAACGAATTCCCTTGTTCGTTTTGTCCAATCTACCTCCACCACCATGTCCCCCCCCCCTCCACCCATCTGCAACGTCCTCCTTCATTATCCTCATAATGTAAGCTCGTTGCTTATTTCTACGTGTGTTTTGACATTCCTCTATTTATTTCCTCCAAGGAATTCCAGTACATATTATGTATTGCTACCGTCTCCGTTTACTATCATTATAAATATATTGTAAACAGCAATTAAGTAACCTTGTGCTGGTAGCTTGCAACCACATCACATCAAACAAAGCACCACAGTAACCACCAATGTAGAAATATAAATATAAATTATCGCGAACCACATGATACGGTTGACACGAAATCACGAGCGTTGATAACACAGAATTTACAAATACCAGAACTGGCCCAGTGTTTCGCCTATCTTGGAAATAATATCACGGTGGGCGGAAAGTGTGTAAAAGCAGGCAGAAAGATGTTAGGAAAACCCAAATTTGTTTTTAAAATGGACAGAAATAATATTAACATTACGTTCTTTCAAGAACCCACGTCACTGATCCCCCGACAAACTCAAAGGTTCAGTAGATCGCTTGTTGTACAAACTTTGGCTTGCCCTAAAAGGCGCCTGTCCCTGCACGATATTATCAATATTATGCAGTGTGTGTGGTATCAGTTCAGTTAATGCAGTATGAATATCCAGAGTGGTGGGATTTGATTGACGTAAGAATGTCGCGCTTGCCAGTGGCGGACCTACATTTTAGAGGGCATTAAAGATTTAAGTCCAAAACGGTCTCTCTAGCTTAGGCCATGTCCCCCGTCTTCCTAGGATGTCCCTACTCACCAGAATCTGCTTATGTCTGTCGAAATCAAGTACAGAAAAGTCCGTGTCCCATATGGAGGTGCCCATGGGGGCGGTCCGCTAGCCCCCGCACAGAGGATCGACGCAAAAGGGACTAGGTCGCCTAAGCCGGTTATTATTATTATTATTATTATTATTATTAAACCGAGTGGCTTGCCGTGGTCTTTGTGCATGACAAGGACAAGAATAACATCACTGCCCCACAGAGAGCATGTCGTAAGTGGCGACTAACTGTGTGACATGACATAACATGGTTAGGATGTTTATTAAGAACGCCATAGATGGCACTATACAGTCTGCGGGTCTACCTTGCTCTAGTGTTTCAGTCTATTCAGATGAACTCGCACACCGGTTAACCACCCTTCAAAGTGGAGTAATAACCTGTTCGAGCCTAGCCCCACCTCCTGTCTACATCCAGCTTAGACCAGATACAGGACCTGATCAGGGGCGTATCTACCTGAAGAAGTACAAGTCGACTAAGACTAAGCCAAAGATTATTATTATTATTATTGTGAAACTTTAACTGTTATGGTGACCCTTCGAAACCAACAACGAAATATGTGTATCAACTGATATCGTATCCAATGGGATTATTCCATGGAAGATCGCCACACCAGATCACAGAGACAAATTACCACGATAGATCGATACCCACGACAGATCGATACCCATGACAGATCGATCCTCCGACAGATCGATACCCACGACAGATCACTACTACATATCGTTACGACAGATCACCCCCACATATCACCACTAGATATCAGTACTACAGATCACTGCTACATGAATTCCAGCCAAATCCATGGCTTGGTGACATTCATAATGGACTAAACACGTGAACAGCATTATACTGACGGCCTGTTAAGCGCCATCTAGGAACCAAGTAAAAAATATAAGAGCTAGACACACTACTGTATGACAATAATATGCAGCGATGGCGGAAAATGTACTCCCAAATATAACACTCATCCTGAAACGGTTGGTCCTACAGCAACATTTACAGGCACAAAGGTGACCTGACGCTTAAGATTTGTCGAGCACTGCCCATCGATGCAAATATTGAAAGTCGATTATCGTCACTGCGATTTTAAAAGTCGTCTCGTGTACCATTCTCAGAACAGAGGCGGCGCAGCCTCTGCAATATATTACTAGACGATCCCGCCGTAATAGTGAAATTTGACTTGTCATTCTAGCAGGTATAACCCCTTCTTTTCTGTCACCGTGTAGCGCAGACCAATCCTTACTTTATATATATATATATGGGCTAGAAAATCGACAAAAATGGCGACTACTCGAAAGCAATCAGAAAAAGACTAGCCATGGCAATGCAGAGACTGAACAGTCCGATAAAATTATGGCAGATACACAACAAAATGATACAAGTAATAGCCTTGAGAGCCTGTGTTTTTCCTCTGGCAGCTTATGGCTGCGAATCATGGACGATTACCAAAACTTCCAGATAAAGAATTGAATCCTTCGAGTCAAAATGTTATAGAAATATCCTCAGAATACCCTTGACAGAGAAAAAAAACAAATGTAGACATTCGGCAATAATTGAGCATTGGGGACAACTGGTTTATCAATTCTATTTTGGCTAAAAAATGCAAATACTATGGTCACATCAAGAGACACAACGGTCTCGAAAGAATAGTAATGGACGGAATGGTGTCAGGCAGAAGAGGAAGGGGTAGACCAAGAAGATGATATCACCAAGATATCCAGGAATGCATGGGTATGACTGTGGCGAAGGCTGGAGTTTTGGAAAGGGAACGAGTTTCTTTCAGACAGATTGTGATTGGAGAGACGTTCTACAAATGACATGCTACATGATGATGATGATATGCATACATATGTATATATATATATATATATATATATATATATATGTATATTCTTTTGGCCACCACGGGTATGTGTGCTTTACTGCACTTCACCATACAAGAGTTTTAGTTGTTTTGATAGTCTAAGATCCGTTATGCGGACCACAAGATTCGCGCAAGGGATTCTCTGACTGCATCAGAATGGTATCAATGCTAGAGATACTAGGATTGCATAAATACTATATATATATATATATATATATATATATATATATATATACATATATATATATATATATATATATATATATATATATATATATATATATATATATTTATATATATATATATATATATTTATATATATAAATATATATACATCAGCCAATTCAGGGAAGATTTGGACAAAGAGGTCGTACAATAAAGAGATATGAGCAAAATATAATAGAATGGACCAATCTCAGACCAGAGGAGGCACAGGCAGCGGCGGCTGCTGGCAGAGAAGGTTCCCTAGGGATTGTGGGGGTGTCTACAGGTGTGCTCTAGCGACCTCATTAGTTACGTAATGACTTGATTTACATTGACATATAAATATATATATATATATATATATATATATATATATATATATATATGGCACTATCATCATCCAGAGCACTGTAACGTATCATCAGCTCAACGTCAAGCCATGTTCCCCATTTACACCACACAAGGAATTTCTTACCAAAGGTGGTGAAAGCTAAAATACAGTTTGTCATTTTATCCCACGTGTAGTTACAATCATCTACCTCTACTATAGTCTCAACACCTGTTACTTGATGCAATCTTCCTCTATGGCTGTGCCAAATATGACACCCCTCACGTAATTCTGACCGCCTTCGTATCTACAGTATTCCTTTCCAGCGGGCGTGTCCTGTCGGCTGTAAATTGCGTGTAGGCGTTAGCTCATGCCAGTTCACATCGTGATTAAACTCATTCACTCTCAAATATTTGAGTTAATGTTGTTAATGTAAAACTTCTGACAGGAAAAACAGTTTACGTTTATAAATTCAGAAACAATTCTTATAGAGAAACTTTCAAATATAGTGATAGTGTATTTGAGTATATCCGCTGTTTATACAGTTGTAAGAGAGTTTCAGTTCAGTTCAAGTGCCATATCCGAATCGAAAGTCAATGGATCTCCAGCGTACTCTATCTCTTGCCGTAATGGTGCAATCTGCGAGGCTTTTTCCAGTCCATCTCCTGATGTTATCCACTGACTTAAAACGTTGTCTGCATCTTGATCGACAGCCTTACACTCTACCCTCCAGTATGGTCTTCAACAAGGATATTATTCTTATATATGTCTTGTTAAATGACCAAAATAACGTAACTGTCTAACCCTGATTTCGTTCATTATTTCTCTTTTCACCGCCAACGTTTTCAATACCTCCAAATTTGTTTTCTTCTCTTTCCAAGAAATGCGACCCAATCTTCTATATACCCACATTTCGAATGCTTCAATACTCTTTTCCAACTTGTTATTCATTATCCATCTTGCTACGCCATAAAGTAGTGAGGAGTATACATAAAATCTGACAATTCTCATTTTCAATGTATGATGTACCTGTTTGGATCTCAGTATGGGTCGTATGTTGTCAAAAACCATCTTGGCCATACCTATTATCTTTCTCAATTCTTTTTCACATCTGCATTCCTCTGTTATTATATGACCTAGATAGGAAAAACTCTGTACCTTTTCAAGTAATTGATCTTTTATTTGTATCTGTACACATTGTTTTTGTCACATTTCCGAATTATCATAGTCTTTGTTTTCGCTATGTTTTTGTCTAATTCAAACTCGACTTATTGTGTATATTGTTATCTCACGCTCCTTTAACTCTTGATCACTTTTTGCAATCAAAACTGTATCTTCGGCATATCTAAGATGATCCATTTCTAAGTTTGGAATCCAATATATCGATACAATGGAGACCCACTGAAGGCCAGACATTGCATGTTTGCGAGCGGGGTTTTCACCGCAGTACCAGTCGCATTCCGACAGATTGGATGCGTTCCAACCCTTCAAACAGTGAAACATATTGACGCCTAAACAAGTAACTCAGAAATTGAAAACGAGATAATTTGTTTGAAGCTACTCATGCAGAGTTGAGATAAATGTTAACGACATTTATGTGGTAGCTGGTTACAGGGGCTCTTCTTATATCCCAGATTGCTTGAGAAAGTAGGCCATGATCTACGTAGTTATATTGTTCGTACATCGTAATCGACGACGACCGCTTTTCAGCATTTACTGTTCGCATGAGTTCGAAGACGGCTAAATAAGTCAGTCAGAGCCCTGAATTGTCTGTTGTAATTAGTACAAGGAAGACACCCTCTTGCACCGAGGTTGAAGACGGGTTGATATGATTTGACTTGCGGAGCTATCGTCTCTGGATAGCCTCATCTATTCTTGATGCCTCATGTCTCTGATCACCCTCAGCAATAGTGCTGCGCCATTTTGTGCGATTGGTGGCGATTCTTTCCCAGTCATCGTGGTTAATATCGCACTGGACCAGTGATCTCTTTAGTGTGGGCTTCTACCTTTTCCGCTGCCCACCGTTTGCTATCGTGCCATTTTAGAGTTCACCATAGAGCAGCTCTTTTGGTAGACGTTGATCTGACATACTTACCACATATCTCAGCTGTGCTGCACAAAGCATGTCTATCCTGGCCATGCCCAATCGCGCTGATACATCTGTATTTGGCACTATGTCCTGCCATCTAATCCTCAGAAGTTTCCGCAGGTAGTGCACGTTGAAGTGGTTTCATTTCCTGGTATGGCAACTATAAACGATGCAGGTCTCACATGCATATAAGCAGGAAGGTAGAACATCTGCAGCGTTGATCTTTATTTTTGTTTGAGTCCTGATCTGAAGCCTATCTCACACCTTAGTATGAAGTCTACCAATTGCCGTTGGGACAATGATGCTAGCGTCTGGTCAGGCAAAACACACTGATCAAACAATGTTAGCCAGGGTCAGGAAAACTATACTTGCCAAGACCCTCACCTGACCTCCTCGCTGGTCGTCCTGGAAAGGAGCTGTTACCGAAGACAACAGTCTAGCTAACAAGGTGAGGTTCGATGTGATCCCCGTAGTTGTGAGTAACTCGAAGATGAAGCCAATCATTGCACAACCGCCTTGAGGATCCCGGCCTACGTCATCAGCACGCTCGGGATGCCAGAAAGCTACTACAATCTGCCACAATCTCCGTCCAATTCAGGGTGCACAAAAGGGCTACCAACCCATTGTGGGAATTAGCAATCAACGAACCAACCAATTGTCGCACTTACCCTAGCTATTTTTGTATTCACTTCATCACCTAGTTATAGTGCAACTAAGGGGCAAGATGCTGCAGTGCACGAGCTCACAGCAGCCAGTGACTACAGGTGGTTGATTACCTCAGAGTCAGCCAACCTTAGCTGACGATTACCATATTACGTCTCCAAGTCTTTATTTTGTTTCTTCTTCTTCTTCTACTTCTTCTCCATTTTTTTCTGCTTCTTTTTTCGTTCTTAAACTCCCGCCACCAAGCCGTGAAAAGTGCTTTGCAAGCAGCTGGATGTAGGCCGGAGAATGGAATACGTTGTTTTGTAACTTGCAGCTTTACTGCAATATCTGCACTTCACTGCCCGACACATGCGACGGTAGCAGGCGTTTTTGGGTACTGGATTAGCCTTCCCTCTTCCATCCCTTATCGTTGGCCAGTCTGTTATTCAGTATCACCACGTGGAGGGGGGGAAGGGTCTTGGCAGCTCTGTGTGGCTAGCCAGATGGGTCGCAAGCAGTCAGATGGGTCGCAAGCAGCCAGATGGGTCGCAAGCAGTCAGATGGGTCGCTGACCGCTATCGCTCATACTCTGCTTATCATCGTGATCCAATGTAAGAAAGTAAAGTAATGTAACCCATAGCATTACTGCCGTAGGGGTGTGAGGTTATTAGCCATCTCACATTTCAAAGGCTCGGCTATACGAGGGCGGTAGCAATCTCTTCTCCCTCGCCGCTTTTACTTCCTGGACTGAACCGGTACCCATTTAAGGCTAGGTCGACCCGGTCTTAAAAAACATTTCCACCTTAACTGGGGAATGAACCCAGGACCACTCAGATGCAAAGCCAGCTCGCTAGCCACTGCGGTACGCACCTCCATGTACGCTCTAGCATTTTAAAGAGCACTTAATTGAAGTGTCTTGAATGCGGACTTATTAGGTTTACGGCCAACTTAATCTGGCCTTCCAGCATGAAACGGTTGCCTATCCCTTACATAACAAATCGAATCGATTAAAAAGAATACCGTTAATGAAATATATGTGAATCTACGAACACAATTAGCTTGGCTGCAATCTACATAAACCATCAGCATCCCCACATGTTGCCAGCTTCTACGAAGGTCAAACACCTGCGAGTCTACCCAAACAGCAGTGATATCGATTCTGCTAACAAGTCGCAGCAGTAATCTGCAGCAAATTGACTGAAGCATCTAAATTTGGTGCGCATTGTCCTTTTTACCGATTTTACTGACATGATGAAGCACCTGCTAAGTTGCTCATCCATAGCTAGGGAATAGTTATGTCATAACGCTTGATTCAATCTCTCAGTCTGTTTGTTTATGAGAATGTTTTACTTCAACAAACCTACATTTTTGCACTTTAAATTGCATTCTTCTACAATTGTTTTCCAATTTTCTTCTCTTTGCGTGTTCAGTAACGATTGGTTTCGGCTCATTCCCTCATGTCGTTATTTTTTTGGTTTTCTTAAGGAACTCTTTTGTTCGTAAAGTCGATTGTTCGGTAGAATGAGAGAGTTTTTGTATGTTTGCGCATTCCCTTCTACTTTACTTACATACGCGAAGACAAACAAATGTTAAGTAGTGTATAATTTGTGCTTAGCATTGGATTCTTGACGTTAGTGTTGTCTGTCTTCTAACTCTTATTATTTTACTTTAGCGTCAGGTGAGACATACTGGCAAAGACCCTCATATTGGCTTCCTCAATGCCCTTTTCCTGGAAATGGGTTGTTTTTATGGCAGCCTGGATAACACGGTGAGAGATCGATGTGATCGCCGTAGTAGTGAGCGACATGCAGATGAAATCAAGCATAGAACAACCGCATGGAGGACCCCGGTTTAACTTCATCAGCACTCTCGGTATGCGATGGAAGCTACGACAACCCGCCAATTAACGTCCTTTTTAGAGCGCACAATAGAATAATCATAATCATTGTGCGCATTTAACAACAACAACAACCTCTTCTTCTTCTTCTTCTTCTTCTTCTTCCAATCTTCCTCTTGTTCCTCTTCCTTGTTATGTAACATGAATAGGCAATCATGTTAATGTTAAAGGAATATATACAAAACAAAAGCCTATTAATCGTATAACAATATATACAATGCAAAGATCGCTATCCTTTGCATTTGTATGTTTCTTTGTAAAACAGAGAGAAAATGTCTTCGAAGAAGAATTGGTGTAACAAAAATGAATAAAATCAGAAACAAAGATATTAGGAGACAAGTAGGTACAACGCTACTGCGAGACTTCATCAAGAAACATCAAAACAAATGGTTCGGCCACATGACACGTCAAACACCAGCTAGGGTGTTGCAGTGGTCAGCGAACCATAGCTGACTGCTAGCGTCAGGGCCAGCGAAGTAGAGCTGCCAAGACTCTTCTACACCTCCACGTGGTGATCCTGGATAACAAACAGGCTGCAGCAGCGCAGACTGGCTAAGAAGGGATCGAAGAGGGAATGCTAACCCGGTACTCAAAAAATGTTGCTGAAGTCGGATGTGTTGGACCGAAAGGTGCAAATAACGCAGTCAAGCTGTAAACTACGACACAACGCATTCCGTTCTCTGGACTACATTCTGCTACTTAAGCCCTTTAAGGTTTTGGTAGCGGGAAATTGAGAACGAACGAAGTCAAGACAAGCCAAACGCCAGATAGTATCCATCAAAAAGTAATGCTGTACAGACACAATGGATACATAGCCAATGATCGACCACGCAAAAGATATATAGGAGAAATTTCAGAAGGATTATGTGCCTTGTGTCCAAAGCGTGTACTAGTGCGAGGTCAAGAAAATATTCATAATTCTTTATTGCACAATTTCAAACAAATCTTTGTATGCCACAATGAGGTGAAATGAGGTGAAATGGGGTGGTATGAGATGAACATTTTCCCTTGAGATGAAACTTGAGATAGTTGGATTTACACGTTATGAAGTGAAGGGTGACATAAATTTATTTGGCAAAGCAAAAGAGAAAAAAGCATGCGCATTTGTACATACATACCCATAGCTTCCAATTCATGTATACACATACATACATACATAGATACACACATACACACATACATACATACATACATATATACGAATATATCTACGCATACACATATGCATGGATATATATATATATATATATATATATATATATATATATATATATATATATATATAGACATATGCCCACGCACACGCAAATATACCTACACATCAATGGCTCTTTTCGTCTTGTCAGACGATAGTAATTGTGTTTTTAGCGCAAAGCCCGGAAAGAAATATAGAGACCATGTGTTGCCCATGCAGTATAGTCCCTTTCTCGGTCTGCCTTGTTTGCTCCAAGGAAAAGGTGATACCAATACATTTGGATCAAGGCAAACTGCATAATCTGCTGATCATCAGAGTAATGCTTTATATGTTCGCCTGTCGAGGCTTCACTCCTAGACCAGCCGACAACCAAGGCTAAGGGCCTGGTCTGCCCTGCCACAACACCCAACCGAGGTTGTCTTTCCTCGCTCTAGGATAAGGCATTATATCCTCTTGAGTGTGCTCCTTCGCACATCGTTGGTTATCAGGTTTGGTTGACGCTGACCAACTTTCAGAATTATCAGAAAACAGTTTACACAGCCACATCTGACAAAACCCGACAAGATACGCCAGTATGTTATCTGCAAGGCTTCATCTAGTTTCAAATCAGAGTTTTCCTTTTCCTAGATGAGCTGCCATTCTAGGCAGAGCCCCTATCTGCCCGAAACTACTGGTTTTATGGCGCCAGTGGCTCGCCTTCAACCTCTTCTCCTGTTAGTCAAAACAGTTCTTCCGCGCAAAGACCAGGAGATGGACTTTGTTGTCAGAGGATATATGAGACGCACACCACGGGAGCATTTAGTTGGTGTTGAGAGTTCCTCCTTAACCCCACCCCCGGCTGTAACAACATTTAGAACCAAATGCATATGCATGCACACATACATATTTCTTTCCAAAAAGGCTACAATGCCATAACGATTTTGTAAACCATTGTAAATGGATTCAAAATAATTGGCCTACAGGTGGAGCCTTCTCTACCCTAGAAGCCTCTCTCCTTGACCTCTTGGTTGACTTCTGTCAGTCCCCTGACGCTGAAAGGCGCAAGCAGAACACCAACAAAAAGAAATGTTGGTTGTTTGGTTGATGTTTGTCTGTTGTTATGATTAGTTAGTTGTTGTTATGATTAGTTAGTTGTTGTTATGCTTAGTTAGTTGTTGTTATGATTAGTTAGTTGTTGTTATGATTAATTAGTTGTTGTTATGATTAGTTAGTTGTTGTTATGATTAGTTAGTTGTTGTTATGATTAGTTAGTTGTTGTTATGATTAGTTAGTTGCACATTGCAAGCGAAGATTGCGACAGCGTCAGACATGTTTATTCAGATGTGACCTCATTTGACTGTACAGTCCGATCTGAGCGAGACAAACTCTGCCGCACGTAGGGCACACGTGAACAGCATTTTTAGTTTGGCAGTCTTGTATTCTTTCATTTCGTGCAGCTCGCTTTTCCTGCGCCTCGGTGATGGTCCTCTGTTCACCTTGTGTGACGGCAATGCGCCAGGCTGAGCGGTTCGGAGCAAGCAGCTCACAGTCAGCAATATCAATGGAGAAACGTTTCAAAGAAACTTTTAGAGTGTCTTTGTATCGTTTCTTGTGTCTCCCCCCCCCACCCCACCCCCACCCCCTGCGAGCGCTGTCCTGTCATGAGCTCACCGTACAACAGTTGTTTATGGAGGCGCTCATCTGACATGCTAACAACATGCCCTGTTCATCTAATCTTGGCCCTCTGTAGCAGCATTCTCTCCTGCCATCCGATCCTGAGCAGTCTGCGGAGACATGGTTGTCATGGTACCAAACTGTTGATCGTCGTCTGCGTCTCTTTTAATATCTTCAATGCTACAGATTAGTATTCGCGTGTTGACGTCTATATCGTATTCTTCTGTGTATGATTTAGTATTTTAGCTAAATGTCATATACTCACTGGGCTTATCATTCATTCGTTGATTATCTCCCTTGCTAAACTAACATGTTTTATCTCTTTTGTGCGTTTGCTTTATTAGATTTTTGACATTTATTTAGCATTCATGTATTTATTTTTCCATCGTCTTCTTATCATTCTTTTCCGTACATTTTTTCTTCTTTTGTATGTAACATGATCAAACAATCTTGATACTTCTTAGCTTTCTGGTTTATCAAATTGTTATTGAATTTTCTTTTTCCATTTCATGAAATGCTGTGCCTTCGAAAGGCCGCTAACAACACCAAAAGAGAGAGAATCCCAAATATGAGTATTCAGGAAAAGGTTGGAACAATTTCCTGCTTATAGTACATCGAGCAGCGGAGAATGAATTTGTTTGGCCACAGTGTGAGAATGCAACCAATGAGCTATTTCTTTTTAGAAAGAGCGGCAAAGATGGCGCCCTACTGACTGCGAGTCTAAATTGCTCTAGTGTTTTAGTTCATTATAAATGCTGCCATGCCACGGATTTGCTTAGTCGATGACTTACACCAGTGTTCACGGAAAGGTGTCTTTGTTTTCCGTTTGGACTGGTTAATTTGTTCATTCGTTCTTCCGCCAAATTACCCTGGTCTAGAAATGGGCTTTATGAATTAGAACCACACTTAAATCATGTGTCGTATTTACACGGTCTACTTCACACGGCTGAAATTTACGAGATTGCCGCCCTTTGCCCTAGCTGCATATAGCATCAGTTTTTGTGTCACTGTAATTTAGACACGACTGTAATGGGCTGAACACAGCCGAGGAGAGGTGCCCAACTCACTCACACGCTGAGTGATGTCTCTACGGCATCTTGCGGTTATGGGCAAGGCACAACACACAACGTTAGATATCACCCTCTTTAGCTGCCTTCTGTGATACCTATTTACGGGAAAGGCTTCGGAAGTAAACCCCGAGCAAAAATATGCATTCTGTGCTATATCCAGTCGTCTCGATAAAACTTGCCACTGGCCAAAGGAAGCTCAGGACAAGAGAATGTGTTTGACAAAAGACGAAGTTTCTTCTTCAATTTAATCAAAATCACTGCGCAAGTCACCCATTTGAAACGACTGCCCACACGATTCAACAAAGCGAGTGCTCTCCATGACATGTGATGAACGACAACAACAACAACACCATGTTTTGTTATCGGTGTTTCCATGAGAGAAGGAACTAGAAAAAGCAAGAAGACGAGTAAGAAGATGATGGCAACGACAAATGAAGAAAACGAAACATTTGCTAATGAAACGAACGAAAAGACAACTAACAGAGAACGACAATATTCGAAGAATCAGAAGCTGAGGATAAAAATGATGACAACAAATGAAATAAAAATGACAAACATAATGAAGAAATTGATAAGGATTTCCAAAATTAAAATGGACAGACAAAAAAGACGATACATCAAATGGACTATGATAAAGAAGAGGACAAGTAACATGGACTTAGATAAGGAAGAAGAGAAATAAAATGAGCTTAGATAAGGAAGAGGACAAATAACGTGGACTTACATAAGGAAGAAGACAATTAAAATGGACAGAGATAATGGTAAAAATAAATCAAATGGACAGAGATAATGGTGAAAATAAATCAAATGGACAGAGATAAGGGTGAAAATAAATCAAATGGACAGAGATAAGGGTGAAAATAAATCAAATGGACAAAGATAATGGTGAAAATAAATCAAATGGACAGAGATAAGGGTGAAAATAAATCAAATGGACAGAGATAAGGGTGAAAATAAATCAAATGGACAGAGATAATGGTGAAAATAAATCAAATGGACAGAGATAATGGTAAAAATAAATCAAATGGACAGAGATAATGGTAAAAATAAATCAAATGGACAGAGATAAAGGTGAAAATAAATCAAATGGACAGAGACAATGGTGAAAATAAATCAAATGGACAGAGATAATGGTAAAAATAAATCAAATGGACAGAGATAATGGTAAAAATAAATCAAATGGACAGAGATAATGGTGAAAATAAATCAAATGGACAGAGATAAGGGTGAAAATAAATCAAATGGACAGATAAAGACAAGAACTAATCAAATTGAGACTAAAAAGGTCGACATATACCAATGTGAAAAATAAGAGGAAAAACATGAATCAAATGAAAACAAAAGTAGATGAAGGCAAAGAAAAGTTGAAGAAAACGATGGGAAAGACAACAGTGTAGGAATGATCTATTCAAAATTCATGTTGTCACCGCCTCCTCTGTGTGTGTGAGCAGCTAATTCGTTTGAGTGTGTACCTTTCTCAACCACCTGAGTTCACGTCTAATGTATGAACAGGTGGCGAGTTCTTAAAGTGCGCTTCACTTTAAAATTGACAGAACGGACAACACGAAGAAGAGTGCCACCCAGGTTAGCCAGTTTACTTAACTGGCGTGACGTATATTTGATGTCATTTCGAGTTTATTTAGAGGCCTCCCTCGTTACCTCCACGAGTTTAAGGGTCTGGATTGTTTGAACCTCCTCTTCGTCTGCTTTACCTCACAGTTTATAAGGAGCATACGATCTCATCAACAGATGCCTTGGGGATATCAGTAGGTGTAAATACGCTTCCTAAGTTTTGTAACTGTATAGTGATATAGACAAAAACATGAATTGTATTCGTTTTGAAATATATACAAACCATAAAAAGTTAATCGTATAGCAATGTATACAACAAAAAGTACTAGTATTTTAATTGGATAATAATACCTTCGAGTCAAAATGTTACATATAGATCCTCAGAATTCACCGGATAGAGAAAAATACAAATATAGACATTCGGCAAGAGTTGAACAAAGAGGAGAACTGGTTTATCAATTTCATTTTAGCCAGAAAATGTAAATACTTTGGTCACACCAATAGACACAACGGTCTTGAGAAAAAGTGATGGAAGGTATCATGCCAGGCAAAAAAGGCAGGGGTAGACCAAGAAGACGATGGCACAAAGATATCCAGGTATGACTGTGCCGGATCCTGGAGTTTCGGCAATAGAAAGAGTTTCTTTCAGACAGACTGTGATGGGAGCGATGTTCTATAAAGGACATGCTATATGATGAGTAATATGCACACACAAATGTTAATAGTATAGTGATATATCCTATAACACGCATGTTAATCGTAAAGTATTACATAGAATACAACGAATAGTAATCATATAGTCTTTTCCGTGTCTAGCCGTGTCCAGGTACCATGTTATACAGCATGCATTCAGTATTCAGCTACATGGATTGCCTTGTGATTTGCTTACAGAACTTCGCATCTATTGCATGTTTCCTGGAGGTTCGGGCTGGTCATCAGGTGGTCTGGGTCCTGTATTGCCCCCCCCCCCCCACCACCCAAATCACATGTGTCATCATATGTGTATCTCCATCATTTCATATTCCTCTTGCACCGTGATACACCAGTTCGGAGTCTGTTCAGCGACTTCCATGTTGTGTATGGTAGATGATATCCTGGGGCAGGTTCCTCCAGAAGTTTTATCTCAGGCCTGCATCAATTCGTGGCATGTCTCAATACGGCGACTTTCAGGGTTTGTCGTAAAGTAATATATACACTATAGCTAATATTAATCGTATAGTAATATATACAATGCAAAAAGATGTTAATCTTAGAAACAAATATACAATACCACGGATGTTTATTATAAAGTAATATTTACAACACAGCGAATATTAATCGTTAAGTAATATATACAATACCAAGAATGTTAATTGTAAAGCAATACATACAAAAGGATGCTAATTGCATAGTAATATATACTATACATAGATTATCAATTGCATAATAATATATACAGCAACGGATGTTAATCGTATAGTAATATATAAATAAGGATGTTAATCATATCGCAAAATATACATTATTATATAAGGCGCATAGTTTGCGTAATTTTGTAGAATTAGATTTTCAATGCAAATTAATTTCTCTCTTATCGAGGCAAAGGTACGGGGTTCAAATTCCGCTGCTGTAATGTTTCAGTCGACACAGCTGTATATGCGGCCCATGTGTAAATTGGTATCTAAGCTGCAGTTGGAGAAAGAAATGCAACGAGGGAAGGAACTAGCCACACCACCTCACACACGCTGCAGCTTGATAAAGTCTTTAACACTTCATCATCAACAACAGTTTCTGCTATGGAACTTTAGAAAAGAAAAAGGCTACCACAACTGATAGCCTGCACACCGAAATCCTGAATTATAGTACAATGTGTCTCACTCGATACCAGCCCTGGTTTTCCTTTACTACTTATAAACCAACGAAAATAAGTATAAAGAATCTGACTTGGACATACCCCAGTGTGTCAGAACCATTATGAGCTCATAGCAAATGTTGCAGCTGGTCGTTATTCGTATCACGGCGTGCCAGAACAGGCATGTTCATTTTACGGAACGCATCCACCAACACATCAGGAGTAATAATAATAATGTTCGCTTAGGCGTCAAAGGCCCGTTGTGATGATCCACCACTACCTGGTCCAACTACTGAAGATTGTTTATGTGTAGTGGGTCGAAGGAAATCCCTACATACTTCCCAGGTGGAGCCCGGAACTCTACAGCCTCGGAATGAATGCCGCGAGGAGTGGGTTGAACCAATGTTTGCGTTGGCTTTCCTTTTCTGTCCGTGTTTGACTCGCGTTTTCTTCCCGTTCCGCTCCAGTGCCCTCTGAATTGTGTCCAGCTTACGGGTCAGCGTGACACGTGCTGTGCTGAGAATACGGGGCTAGAAGATGTATGTTGTACCCTCCGGTAGGGAGGGGGGGGGGTAGGAGGAAGTCGGATTCAGTCCAAGTAGGGAGGTCATTGAGTAGTAAAATCTTCGCTGAATTCTATGGTGCAGTCAAGCGGAACGTTCAACGCCATCTTAGACTGTTTTCTCACGGTTTAGGCCAGAGACAGCCGCAGCATAACAACAGGGTGACCGCACAAAAGCACATGTTCCGCAGAAAACAGTCCTTGATACAACCTGGTGAAGGAGTCGTGAATTATAATCCGAACAGGAACTTGCAAGCAGTAGAAAACTAAATTAACACCAGAGCGAGTCGAGAGCGCTACCAGTCAGGAGCGGCCATCTATCATCAGGAGTCACAGACTCAATTTCCCGCCAGATTTTTACTTGCAGTCCCATGAGATTCATTTGCTTGTTGGGATGCACGTTCATTTGAGCCTGTCCAATAAGAAGGAATCAGACAGGCGTCCTTGGTGGACAAAGTCACTTTCAAATTGGACGATCTTCAAAGAAGGAAGTAGTTTCAGCCATAATGACATTAGATGTCGTGCATATGGTCCTGCTGAAAATAGCCAGCATGACGTTTCTCGTCGAACAACTTGTTCACATGCCGCCAGCATGCTTCTCACACACCAATGTTTGTTCATGTCAAATGTTATTGAATTACGTTCATTGGTTTAAAGGTTATAAGGGAAAACCAGGGGCCGCTAGAAAGGGGGACATCCTTTATTTGCAAGTAAGATTACTGTAGCAATGTTTATAGACGACGAGAAAGCTAACCCTTTGGATAACATTCTTACTTGCCACTTGTGACCTATTTGCAAGGCGAAAGTGGTTCTATTCTTTAATCCCAGAGAACTATATATGAGAGATAATTTATTTGCGAAGGCTGAAAAAAATCGATACGAGAAGCTTTGAAAACCAACAATTCAGGCTATAGTGACAAGAAAAGAACAGAGGGAAGATCTAAGAAAAATAATTCAATATATTTTTGTTTTCGTCAGATTAAAATATGCATGAAAATACCTTCTTGCATAGATGCATTGAGTAAATAAATAAAAGGTTCAGTGTGGGCTAGCTGTCACAACTTTTCAAAAGGAGAAACCTCACGCGGAGTAACACAAGCGCATCTTACTGCGCACTGTTTGCGTTCAATCGATGAGCATGCATAGTCCACGAGCTCTCGCGCGTGGCTCGTGCAACTGCTGCAAAGATTTCAAGAAAATTATGTCAAATCGTGCATGTTGATAAATATGGGTCCTGAAATATCCATCACAAAGTGGTATCCTTAAAGATTACACGTAACATCTGATCGGAGAAGACGAGGTTGCTGTTGTCAAAGTTATTTCTACACGGTGTTTAACTCTTGACCTATATCTGATAGCAGGTTGTCTGTGGATGTTCTTACATCTTATTACTAAATTATTATTATTAAATATGCTTAATACAACTTGTGCGACATACAACATGAAGATTAATACATTTAAGATAGAAACTATGAAAAGCAGAAGATCAATAAACTGGTCGTTCTAACCAAACATGTCAGCGACAAAACATGAGAATGAAAACAGATCTGCTGCCATTAAGAATATACAACAGTAGGAGATCAGGGTTTCCAGTAAAGGAAGACCGCAAGGCAAATGGATAGACAACATCAAATATTTTATGCACTTGTACGGGCTCAACCACAGTGGCACATCTGGCCCAGGAGCGACACCTGCAGCTCGCCAATCACGGCATCGGTGAACGGATAAAGTAAACTATCCTATACCAGCGGAAAGGAAGACTAACGTCTGGTCAGGAAAAAACATACTGATCAGAGATGTTAGTCAGGGTTCAAAACATACTGATCAGAGATGTTAGTCAGGGTTCAAAACATACTGATCAGAGATGTTAGTCAGGGTTCAAAACATACTGATTACAGATGTTAGTCAGGGTTACGCAAAATATATTGATCAGAGATGTTAGTCAGGGTCAGGCAAAACATACTGATCAGAGATGTTAGTCAGGGTCAGGCAAAACATACTGATCAGAGATGTTAGTCAGGGTCAGGCAAAACATACTGATCAGAGATGTTAGTCATGGTTAGGCAAAACATACTGAACAGGCATGTTAGTCAGGGTTAGGCAAAACGTACTGATCGGATATGTTAGTCAGGGCTAAGCAAATCATACTGATCAGAGGAGAGGGATGGACATAATCCTCGTAGTAGTGATTGACACGCAGATGAAGCCAAGCATAGCACAATCTGGAGGACCCCGGTCCACAATTATAACCACGGTCTTGATGCGAGGAAAGCTTCTGCAACCCGCCACTTAACGTCCTTTTCAGTGCGCACAAAAAGGTAATCTACTCATTGTGGGTATTCGCAAACAACAACATATATCAGCACAAGCTCACAACAGCCACAGCAACACACGTGGCCCAAGCACGAGACCTGCAGCTGCCCACGTAGCTGCACGGCATCAATGGGAGGAGAAAGTCAGTAAAGTAAATATTATCCTATTCTGTGGTGTATTGAAGAAGGTACATCTGGGTCCACAAGGCTGTTATACAATTACAGGTGTTCTTAGCAAGTTTACCATTTCGGGGATCATAATGTTGATCCCCCCTCGTTGGCCAGGTTATTGTTCATATTATTTAAAGCTGCCAAAACACAGTTCTTCACGCATGACGAAATGTTTTCTGATAACTGATTGCAGTTGTCCCATTCATACCCTATACTGAAGAAGGTAAAACAGATAAGCTCAACTCCTTGGTGTCTGGATGAGAAAATGGGATTCGAAGAAGGAAGGCAAAACTGATATAAAAAATATACCCTGCTTGTGACAAATGGACAATTACAGCTAACCTGCAGCGGAGGTTGCAGGCCGTTCAAAGATTGAGTTTCAAATGAGGAAATACGAGATAGAATTACAACAGCAATAGGGCCTTTTGAAGACCATTTGGCAACTGTCAGAAGCAGGAGACACGCTTGGCACGGTCACATTTCGAGATCAAATAGTCTTGCAAATACGATCCTCCAGGGAAAGGTGCAAGGCAGACGACAAAGAGGCCGGCCCAAAAAGAGGGGGGAGGACAACATAAAAATGGACTAATCTCCGACCAGAAGAGGCATAGGGAGCGGCCGCTAACAGAGGATGGCGTCGCGTTGTGAGGATGTCTGCATGGGTGACCACAACGACCTCACTGGTTACGGGATGACCTGACCTGACCTGAAACGCGAAGTGTCAGACAAAAAACAGCAGATAAATGATCTTCACTGTAAACTCCGACAGCACGTTACAGAACATTGTATCTAGACAAACTACGAAGAAGCATAAGATACAAAGGTGTCAGTGAGTGGATTAGAGTGTGTTATAACTGGATCCTTTGCTGTGAGAGACAAATGGCTGCGCTACTTGTTATCAATTAATCAATCAATCGAAGCCCGTCGCTCCATTCAGTGCACATGCTATGGACAATATATCGCCATCATTACGTTCCTGGATTGCACTTTCTGCTACTTTCCAGGTGTAGCCATTATATCTTATCCATTATATCCATGTATTTTGGGGGTCTGGTTCTTTCTCTCTCTTTGAGGATCCCATGTAAGAGCCTGTGTGGTTATGTTGGAAGATGACTTTCGCAGCGTGTGGCCCATGCAGCCTAATTGACTTCTCTCAATTTGTTGTTCCAGTGGCTGTTGTTGGCTCCTTTCCCATTGATCTATATTCTTCAGCATACCCTGCCACTTTATGCGCATTATCCTTCGTAGGCATCTGGAAACAAATGACTGCAGTCTTTGTTGAACGGCGTCGGTCGTTACCTGTGTTTCCGCTCCATACATCATCACCGACTTGAAATTACCGTTTGATATTCTAAGCTGCTTGTCCACTCTGAAGTCTAACAAATTTTCCATTTTCACTCTCCGTATTTATTATTAGCAATTATGACAATCACCTTTTGGTATGGTATTTTCAACTCATCCATCCAAAATACCTCTATAGTACCCCCAAAGCAAAATATTTCTTGGACTTCACCTTGTCCTGAAACACTGATGTCTGTTGTTTTAGTCTAGTTTGGCCGTTATTTCACTCAGTTATCTCAATTAGGGTGTCTAACCTGTTGGTATGTTGATTTATGCTAGTAAAACAAAAGCCGTGGTAATATACAAACAAACCCAAAGTTTAAATATTAGCATCGAGAGAAATATTATAGAGCAAGCGCTGGGGTTTTCATATTTGGGACAAATTATTTCAGACAATACTCGCGGTGAGATTGGCATTAGACTTATGATCGCAATAACAACAACTAGCATTCCGTCGGAAACATAATGCTTTAACTACAGGCAACATCAACACTGAACTTCGAAAGGAATAGTCAAAGCACATATCTGGCCTGTCACATTGAACTGCTCTGGATTCTAAACAAAAAGATGAACAAACATTACAAGCTATTGAGATGTTGCGCTATCGAAGGATTCGGAGAGTAAGCTGGACAGAAAAAAAGCTCAAATGAATAAATGCGAGAAGATATATTGTCACAAAGACAACTAATGAGAAGTGTACGGAAAGATAGATGACCTTGGCTTGATCATAACACGAGACACGGGGGTCTTTTATGGAAAATACTTGGAAGCAAAATTAAGGAAGAATAAGCCGCCGAAGAAAACATTACATCGCAGGATTGCCAGAACATAGGGATGCAGACTTATACTGTGCTGAAATGCTCTACTGGGAACAAAGGACAGTGATGTGCCATGATCAGAAGACTTTAACACCATTCTCCAGACTGACTAACAAAGGACAATGGTATGGCATGATCAGAAGACTTCAACACCAGTCCCTGAACTAACTAACAGAAGGCAGTGGTGTGACATTAATAGACTACTTCAACACAAGTCCCTGAACTAACTAACATAAGGCAGTGGTATGACATTAATATACGACTTCAGCACAAGTCCCTGAACTAACTAACAGAAGGCAGTGGTGTGACATTAATAGACGACTTCAGCACAAGTCCCTGAACTAACTAACAGAAGGCAGTGGTGTGACATTAATAGACGACTTCAGCACAAGTCCCTGAACTAACTAACAGAAGGCAGTGGTGTGACATTAATAGACGACTTCAGCACAAGTCCCTGAACTAACTAACAGAAGGCAGTGGTGTGACATTAATAGACGACTTCAGCACAAGTCCCTGAACTAACTAACAGAAGGCAGTGGTGTGACATTAATAGACGACTTCAGCACAAGTCCCTGAACTAACTAACAGAAGGCAGTGGTGTGACATTAATAGACGACTTCAGCACAAGTCCCTGAACTAACTAACAGAAGGCAGTGGTGTGACATTAATAGACGACTTCAGCCTCAGTCTCCGGACTGACAAACCTGTAGATGATTATGGTATGGTGTTCTGATGAATGATTATCCCGGGTTTCCGGACGAAATCATGACCGAACAAAACACAAAACCGAGTTGTAAAAGCCACTAAACTCGCAATTGAGGACTGTTGCCAAGCAACTCTGTGTGCCAATATGCAATTAAAAGGCCTCGTTCAAATTGATTGTGTCTGTATCTGTTATGTATCGTTACTTTACTCGAAGTTAATATTGCTTTGGGAATATAATTAAGTCAATTTTTTTTTTTAACAACTGTCCTACGGCTTTATGCTCATTGCGTGGTTAGTCAAATGGATTCAGGCAGTGGAATGCAGATCGCTTCTCCACTGATGTCGCCACGTCGTGTGCTGGTTATGTTTATTCCACGCCTAACATAAATACAACTGTTGCCTTACCAGGGTTTCGATCCACTGCCCTTCTTGTCAGCAGGCAGGCACGCGTTTCTGGATAAAATAGTTTGACGGAAATAATTGTTTTTATTTTTCCTAGCTTTCGCCTTATTTATCCATTCCCCAAGGCGGTGTGCGTTGCACTGTGGTTTTTATTTCGCCCCTGTCGGCCCAGTGCATTAGAATTCACCATGCAGTTTATGTTAGGGTCTGCTTCCTCCCGTATTTTCTAACAGATTGCTTCCCCGGGGTAACGGCCGGTGCTGTAAGGTGATCGAACCCAACACCTTCTGGTTGTGAGCCGTGTCACTTAACCACTATCCCACGCCGTCCCCGACAGGCATAATCAATGATACGTGTAAAAATCAATAAATAAGTAACACATAGCTATTTCTAAAAAAAACCTAAATGAGAAACTCATAGGAAATCCATTTATCATTGCACCTATAATGTCCCTTTTTTTCTCAGCATAATTTGCACCAAAGTTGATACACTTATTTCAACGCTTTATCAGTGCAAGAACATTCCCATTGATTTTGTGTCGTCACTTAGTTGCTGGGCAACAACAGTGACAACATATTCCGATATTTCAATATATTATGCATTATTGCTCAAGGCTAAACAATGCGAACACTCTGCTGTAGTTGCTACAACATATGTCGTTACTCATCTGTCAGCTCGAATCATCTCCCATACCCTCCTCCCGGCTGCTTCTGCTGCTGAACATGAAACCAGATCGGGTTTCTTCAGTCATCCTGAGCGTCCTTGAGAAAATGTATTGACCCAGTTATGCACAGCTCTCCTTTCTACAACGCACAACTTCACGCTGTTCTTTGATTGTGCATTTTGTGAGCACAGACGCCATTTTACATCTGATCTGCGCACGTGCATGCGACACATATCATCTGCTACCTACAGTAATCACAAAAGCTGGATGTTGCTGACACCTAATAACACCTTTACAAACTACCAACTACATTTATTAGCAATCCCATATCAGTGTATGACTTACTTACTATACTCTCGTACTTCGAATATTATATTTATTACTTACTTAATTCACTTGACCCTAATTCCCTGGGGTCTGACAAAACGGCCTGAAAATATAAACTCTACCGAAAATGTACTTTCCTGTCCACTGCGAGCTGTTAAGTGCTAAGTAACATTTGTTTACTAGATATGGGTAAAGTAAAAATGGCTGGCCATGCACAGAGACAGCAGAAGCACTGCGTATATTTTTAACAATCTGATTGTATTATTGGACATGCCAATACAACAACAACTTGTTTCGATATATTCTTAGCAATATTGACAACTTCTTACAGATACGGATATCCGCTGCAGAATTTAAAAGGTGAGAGGGGCTTTGATTGTACTGGGAACGTATGGAAGTTCCGGGGAATTACATCACACACAAAAATGGAAATATTCAACCCAAATGTGGAGTCAGGACTTTGTGTGACTTAAACATGGATATAAATAAAATCAACACTTGGAAAGGTCCAAACTTTCACAACTGAATGCATGAACAGAATAGGGAATTTTCTAGGTATGATAATATCACAAAGGAAGTTCTGTGGTTGAGGACAGGCCGGACTCGTGTGGGTAGAGATGTACCAACAAGAATTTGGTGTATGAGAAGTCACGCTATGAAGAGCCCAGCCGTTAGCATTATTAAATAGTCTCTATTTGGAATACCGTTGGCAAAGTATGACCAAAAGACAAAGTATGACCAAGAAACACGAAGATAGCTCATCAAAAACTAAAATTGTAAAGTTGTGTTTTTTTATTGATAACATGGGTTTAATTGGACATATTGGCCCTGCAGCAGTAAGAATTGACATGTGCTTCGTAGGAATCGTTAAAGGTTTTGATTGATTGATTGAATCACAATAATAAAGTGGTTTGAACTGTTGAAATAAATCATTTTTCTTAGAGACTTAATTGTGATGTCTATATTGTGTTAATGACTTATCCGTGATAAAAAAAAAGTAAAGGTTGGTTGCTACATTCTAAGTTGAAATACATATATGAATAATATAGACGAGGTAGCTTCAAATACTTTCCGGAATTAGTGGATTTTAGTATAAATAAGTTACAATAGAATTATCTACATTACATTTCCTTCAAGGTAGTTCCCTTCGGCAACTACACACTTTTGCGAGCATTCATACAGCTGCTGGAAACATTCGTGGAACCCATTCTCTGACACCTCTCTCGTCTGTTTTGTCGCATTGGTGATGACATCATCAGCATCCTTGAATCGCTTTCCTTTCATTGCCGATTTCAGTCGAAAGAACTAGAACGAATCAACCGGTGCCAAGTCGGGAGAATAGGAAGAATGTTCCAAGGTAATCATATTATGCTTTGCGAGGTACTGCTTCACCAGTAGGGATCAATGTGCTGGCGCATTGTCATGCAGCATAATCCAACTGTTTGTTCTCCATTTTTCTGGTCGGTTTCTTAGACGAGGGAGATTATCAACGTACATTTCCTTGTAACGGGTTGGCCTTCAGGAAGGAAAACATGGTAGATAATACCCTAGGAATAAAATAAAACTGCCAACATAACTTTTTCTTTGCTCTTGTTCAAACGACATTTATGTGTTTGGGGAGATGTGGAATATTTCCATTCAGAGGACTGACGTTTTGTCTGATGATCGTACAAAAAACACAAGGTCTCACCTCCTGTGATTATGTTGTGAGAAAATTGATATATTGAAAAGCTATTGTGATTAGGTCTCCTGCCAGGGTCAAACTCTTTTTTTTCTGTTCAGAGATAACATTTTGGGAACCATGTGATGACAAACACGATGCATGTGCAGTTCATTGTGGAGAAAACTGTGGAAACTTCCAACTGATTTTCCAACTTCTGTTTTCTCGACACTAAGTCTCCTGTCACCATACACAACTATTTGACATGCTCAATGTTTTCATTGCTGATCGAGGTTATAGGTCGTCTACTACCTGGACACTGTGGACACTAATATGACCTACACAGAAACGCTTGTGCCACGCAATTGCTAGTGATTTCTTCATATGCTTTATTAAACAATGTTTGTGTCTCTGAGGCTGACTTCTCAAGCGAAACACAGAATTTGACATTTGTACGTTGTTCAATCATGGACATTTTCAACTCCGACGATCCAACAAGCACAACACACAAACAAAATTATGTAACTTCTGTTCGAGAGTATATGTGAAGTTCACGTTTGCCATGACATTTTGTCAAGGTCACTACCACCTTATAAATATATATTCTCTATTATATCATCTTTCATTCAAATACGAGTCGACTAGTGCGTGAACTTTTTGAAGCTACCTCGTATGTCAAATACAAGAATATATGAAAATAAAACAAAACATCGGTGATGAACAATTGTAGATTTGTAGAAAGCAAAGGCACAAAGAACGTTTGATATATATATATATATAGTGAGAACAATAATCGAGAGAGCTTATGAAAACATCATTTATATATGTGCTTCCTCTACACAGATGGATCATCAGAGGAAGCAGTCAGTACAGAAAGGGCGGGTCGCGTCCTACTTATACAGGATGGAACCGTTATAGAAAAAGCAAGTGCTGCCAGGAAGCCCTCGACAAGTCTAAGAACAGAGCAGCAGGCAATACTTGAAGCAGTCAAACTATTGGCTGACAAGGGTTAAAGAATAACATAATAGTGTTTTTGTGCGACTGCATAACAATTTTGCAGACCACACAAAGAGAACCACGAGATAATATGGAAATGGAACTGAAATGCCAGATAAATAAATTATCAGACTACAATAAAATCGCCCTCCAGTGGATTTCAGCTCACTGCAGCATACCTGGAAATGAATGGGCGGACAGACTGGCCAGGGATAGAAGACAAAGAGAACAATTCACCCACCCAGTGTCACTGCCAGAAGTCAAGGCACACATCCAGAAAAAATATAAACAACAGTGGATAGAGAGAAAAAACAGCAAATGTCTACAGAACCCAATCAAAAGAATTAATAAGAAACAGTATATCACAATTTTCCTCAGAACAGGTCATTGCAGACTAAATACGCGCACGCATTAAAGGAAAGCAGCACAGACTGCACAATGCACATGACGGAGAGGACCCCAGACTCCAGAACACATCCTGCAAACATGTCCACTGCACCAAGTCTCCCGCTAGAATACCTGGCCTGAGGAAAAAAACATACAGGACAAACTGCGGTGAATCTTTGAGGAGCTGCGACTGACGTGTCACTTCATGGATGCGGCCCTTCTGGTGGCATCAAACGAGCATACGAAATCAAACGCAAAGAAGAAGAAGAGGGTATATGCGCTTCTTGTATTATTTCAAAGCATTTGACAGGTCGAGCACAGTAAAATGATCCTTATGCTGGAAGAGCTGCATGTCGGTGACAAGAACCCGAGACGTATTCAGAACATATACTGGGGACAGACTGCAGCTATACTAATAGAAGATACACTAGGAAACGTCCCATTATTCTCGACGTCAGTCCGGCAGTATTCGAGGAGGTCAATATTATTTTGTATGCGTCCCAATCTCTTGCAACGCTGTACCAATGCGGAACTAGTTCGTTTGTTAGTCCATCTCATCATCGAGTGGGTAGGCGACCTCGCAGACGTGTACTGGCATATGTCAACCACATCGTTGCTGTACGTGTCCGTCTGTTGCCAGGGACAACGATGTTTGCGTGATATCGCTGCTTGCACAACGTCCCGAAACAAAGTTTGATGTCGAATTTCTTCGCTTCCGATTTTAACCCGTATTGACATATTTTTAGTTCGCACCGTTCCATTGCTCTATGATCTTCTCAGCATCTGTTCTGTGCAAGTTCCACACTTCCCATCCGTAAATAATTGCTGGAATAACCATAGAATTGAACGTGTGTGCTCTTGATGTTGTGTCTTTCACTTCTAGAAGGATTGGTTTAATGAAGTCCAATGACTACCAAGCTGCTTTTCGTGGTCTTGAGATTTCGTGGTCAATTTCATGTTGGCATTTATCTCTTGGTCTTGGTAGATATAACAGTTGACATCCTCGATGGTTTCCTCTCATGGTTTGATGTCATGATTTGGGCAGTAAGGGTTTCTGAGGCATTGGATTTTAATTGTATTTATCTTCAGGTCAGCAGCCCTGCTGACCACATTTAGGTCAGTCCAAGGATTGTTGGGCTTCCTCAATTGGATGACTGATGAGCACGATGTCATCTACAAATCGCAAATGGGTGAGCCACTCGCCACATATATTTACACCTATGTTGATCCAGTTTAAATGGGTGAGCTACTCACCATCTATATTTACACCTCTGTTGATCTAATGTAAATGGGTGAGCCACTGGATATCTATTATTACACCTCTGTTGATCCAGTGTAGATAGGTGAGCCACTCATCATCAATATTTACACCTATGTTGATCCAGTTTAAATGGGTGAGCTACTCACCATCTATATTTAAACTTATTGTGATCCAATGTAACTGTTGGAAAAACTCTTCGAGAGCCGATGTAAATAGCTTTGAAGAGATGGTGTCGCCCTATCGGACTGCTCTTGCTTTCTGAACATATACTGGTCGGTGATAGAGTAGATAACTTCAGTTAGATGAAAAAGGGATTGTGGCAGAGGCGTGTGATGTTCATGATCTGTTCTCTATATACAGCGAATTTATCTTCCCATCTTTGGATAGTAGATAACCTCTCAGTTCATAGCTGCGTTTTTAACCAGTCGTGTATAATTGCAGTGCTTATGTATGGAGCCGTAACCTGGACGTTGTTGAAAAATGACATTTCAACACTTTATATGCGCAATCAGAGGTGTATTCTTGGAATCCGTTGGTACGATCTCGTACGTAATGTCGAGGTATTTGCAAAGACTAATCTCACAACTGTAACGAAAGTCCTGGATCTTTCCCTGTTTGGGCATGTTGTTCGTATGGATCAGTCAACGTAACAGGCATTTGATGCTTAGTCGAACATTTATTTATCTTTGGAAGCATTGTTTGGAATATTAATTGGTGGAAAGAACGTTACGTTAATGACACTGTGCTGATAGGGCAAGGCAATCAACAACTTGCGTTACGTTAATGAGACTGTGCTGATAGGACAGGACATCAACAACTTGTGTTCCGTTAATGAGACTGTGCTGATAGGGCAAGGGAATCAACAACTTGCCTTACGTTAATGACACTGTGCTGATAGGGCAGGACGTCAACAGCTTGCGTTACGTTAATGACACTGTGCTGATAGGGCAGGACATCTACAACTTGAGTTACGTCAATGACACTGTTAGAGTCAGATCTACAAGAACTAGTCAACATTGTAGTTCTTTAAAGCGAAAATAAAGGCCTCAGCTTAAATGAAAATAAATCCGAAGTAATGGAAGTAACAAAGAAGTTAATTTCTCCAAAATATTTTATAGAGGTGAGAGAGACGAAACTAAACCAAGAACACTCGACCTCAATATCTGGGCACCAAAGTCAGTTCTTATGATCCCTTCAGTGTGCTTATGAGATAAAGAACATAATAACCAAAGCAAAATCTGTCTTTCAGAGTATGAAGGGAATATTGTGCAACAAAATCCAATCACTGCATTTAAGAAAAAAAGTTATTGTATTCTACGTGGAACCAGTACTGACATGATGCAGCGACTCATGGACAATCAGCAGGGCTCATTGGAGTCAACGGAAATGTGGTTTTATAGAAAGATGTTGAAAATCCCAATTGACACCAAAGAAATCGAATGACGTGGTTCTTGAGGAGGCACATACACATAGACAACTTGTTACAAAAATTAGAACAAGGCAGCCATCTTTTTTCATGGATGTCATGAGAAAATGGCGATTTGGAACACAGTGAAACCCGGCAGAATCGCGGGGAAAATGGACAGAGGAGACTCTCTTAGTCTGGACAGCTTGAAGACGTCGCGTGGGAGGCGATCAGTGGCGGAACTGATAAATGACAGGTGATAAGAGGGCCCACGACCGCCAACATCAATCGGCAGGGCACCTAGTGACGATGATGATATTTCCCATACTACCGATGCTGTAAATTAATGGAGGTGTATACGTATATGGATTTGTGATTTGTTGATATCATAAAACGGTATCCAATAAAGGTCTCAATATTAGGACACTTGAAATCAATGTATTTGAGATTAGGACACTGTTATCTATGAACATCTTTGAGATGAGGACACTGTTGTTAATGGACACATTTCAGAGGTGGGCATTGTTTTCAATGGACATTTTTGAGATGCGGACACTGTTTTTAATAAACATCTTTGAGAAGATGACACTGTTATCAATTGATGTATTTGAGAAAAGGACACTGTTGTTAATGGATATTATTCAGATAAGGACACTTTTATCACTGAACATCTTTCAGATAAGGACACTGTTTTCAATGAACATTTTTCAGATAAGGACACTGTTATCAATGAACATCTTTCAGATAAGGACACTGTTTTCAATGAACATCTTTCAGATAAGGACACTGTTTTCAATGAACATCTTTCAGATAAGGACATCATTATCAATAGACATCTTTCAGATAAGGACACTGTTGTTATTGGACATTATTCAGATAAGGACACTGTGATCAATGGACATCTTTCAGATAAGGACACTGTTGTTATTGGACATTATTCAGATAAGGACACTGTTATCAATGGACATCGTTCAGATAAGGACACTGTTATCAATGGACATTATTCAGATTAGGACATTGTTATCAATGGACATCTTTCAGATAATGACACTGTTATCAATAGACAACTTTGAGTAAAGGACATTGTTTCAATAGAAATCTTTGAGATATGGACAACTTTATCTATGAACATCTTTCAGATGAAGACATTGTTATCAATGGACATATTTAAGATAAGGACACTTTTATCTATGGACACTATTAAAATGATGATGATGTAGTCGATAAATTAAGCATCAATAGAAAGTAGAAGCATGTGTCAGACAGCGAGAACCAACCATGAGACCAGACCACGAGAGCACACAACCATCAAGCTTAAGACAACATCAGTGTCAAAACACTTGACAACTTAATACGATAAACTAAGCCACTTTCTGTCTGACCAGAGAGTACTGATGTAGATTATATATAACACAGCAAACCATAACCAGAATTGGTTTCCATAAGTTTCTCCCAAGAGACCTTCATTCTGGTCAATACATTTGACTATCTGAAGAGCAAATTATTCTACCGTTACACATATTTGCACCAAGAAAATATCTCCAAGGAATTGTGTGTCTAACTACTGCGTTGTGTATGCTTACTTAGAATGATTTTGTTCCTTCTCAGAAATGACAAGTGGTAATTTTCAGACTTCCTAACGAACACAGGTTATTGAGGTATCATTTAATGAGTAAGCCAACGATAGGAACAACAGACACGTGTAATTATGGTACGTTTCTTACTTAATTCAACCGTTTTTGTTTCATTCTGTGGAGTAGATAATTACTATAATCGGTATGTCAGATAAGCGAAGGGTTTATCTGGTGCGTATTTGCAAAGGTAGATTGGCTGTTTCACGGCAAACCTTCAAATTAGAGGAGGTCATTCGGCGATCTTCAACCGCGTTAGTGAAAGAAAAATGTAAACAGAAACACGAGACCTTTGCTAAGAAAACTCGAAAACAGATATGATAAGCCTCGAATATACTTTGAAAAATGCCGTACGTTTGAAGAACTGATCGGCCATATTTTACCTCCCACAATGCTATTTACACAATGCTATTCCCACAATACTATTCCCACAATGCTATTCCCATAATGCTATTCCCACAAGGGTATTCCCACAATACTATTCCCACAATGCTATTCCCACAATGCTATTCCCAGACAGGTACTTTGAAGATATCGTTAATCACTAGCAGACCTCCGTTTTTTTAGAAATTCAAAATTGGTTCTGACAGCTGCAAACGAATACATTCTGTACAACTTGTATGCACAAGCAATCACAGAGCAAGACTTGTAATCACAGGCCAATCAAAGTGCAAGTGTAAGAAATGTAATTCACCGTTTGTGTCTCACCAAAACGAAATCAACCGCAATGCCAGGAATGAACTAAAACGCTCTAATCTACTCAGTCCACAATTGGGATAATACGAGGTTGAGAGTACAGTAACTCGTCCCTACTCTGTTTGACAACAATTATTAGCCCTCTGATATTTCGACAAGAGATGTCGACTTCGGACAAACATTTCTTGTACAGGCATCTCCATCAGTTGCTGTGTCGCATGTGTCTTAATTTCTCCTGTATCCTGCAACCGCGTATTGCTGAGGGCACCTGGAGTTTTGGAAAGAGCCAAAAGTTACAGGGAGCCATTTCTAGGGAGTAGGGCGAGTGTAGAGAACTGTTCAATGCCGCGTTTCAGAAATACAAAATCATGAATCATACATTGAGTGACAACTGGCAAATCCAGCACGACAATGTTCCAACACAATGTATCAGCTCATCCAGGATTTGTTGCTAAAACACGGCATTGGACATTATCAATCCAACCAGTACTCATCATCCATGTCTTCATGTGACATTTGGCCATTTCCAAAACACAAGGTACATCTCAAATGAACGAGATTGGAGAACATACAATAAATACATACAATTGCGAAGAAGTATACGAAGGAGCACTAGAAAATGGATTCCAGCAGTGGCACTACCGCTTTGACAAGTGTGTCAAATCAGTAGGGGCCTATTTCGAAGAGGATTAGGTAAGTTAATGTGTTTTGGTGAATGGTGGGACATTTTGTAATCAGTCCAGACACTTGGAATTTGGTCTCATAGTTTTCAAACGACATGTCGTTAATATAGCCAAAGATCATCTGCATTAGTTATTGTAAACTCCATGTGGATTACTAGGTCTGGGGGAAGGTACAAATAATTTGAATATATTTTTAAGTTGAATTATATAATTTTGTCCAAGCAGCGAACGTTAAGCCTACTCTTTTCGATTTCTAACTGCCAAGAGATTTTTAAAATGCTCGACACTGAACACGGAAGTCCGATCTCACTACTCAGAGATTATGAGGATTTTAACCAGAAAATGCACGTGAAACAATCACGGGTCTCACCCGAACCCGAGACCATAGCCAACCTAAGCGGACGCATTATCTCGAGACCACTTAGTCTCCCTCATCTCTTATTCATTTGTAAAATAATTGACTGCAGAAAACGCGTTAAGAACTGTGATAGTGTGTTGTGGCCATGTCAATACGAGAAGTGGAGTATTTTATATATCTTAATAGTGACGTTTACAGACTCGTTGGTACATATACATATATATGCATCAGAATACTACAAAAAGAGGGGCTTGGGTGTTACTGAGGAACGAGCGGAGGTCCCAGAAGATTAAGTAAATCAATCAATCAAAATCTTTCATATCCCTGTGGGTTGTAGGTCTTCAACAAATACTTGACAAATTATCAGTCATGCGCAATGATTTCCCAGACTCTTCACTTCCTTCATACAGTTCGTATGTTGATCTCTTCTCTGTGAGTGTTTTTGACTCCCTTACTTCTCTTACCCTGAGATTTCCCAACAGTGTCTGTCTTGTAATGCTGTCAACTGGTTTCAGTAATGTATATCGCCAACTTCGTTTCTGTACTGTTGGTCCCACTGGTATCTGTTCGGTTCTTCCCACAGTTACATATTAGTGATTTTATCATACCATATGTATGCTTTTCTCTCTGCTATTTGACAACTACATTTACAAAATCGTATTGGAGACCAGTCAAATTGAGACATCTGAAGCATAACCAAACTCAATACACGAATTTGAAGATGCTGAGCAACGCCTAAGCTGCAGCCGTCAGCGACATATAGCTGACTGCTAGAGTCAGGGTCAGCAATCCAGAGCTGCCAAGACCCGTCTACACTTCTACGCGATGATCCTGGATAACATGCTGCAACAGAACAGACTGGCTAAGGAAAAGGGATCAAAGAGGAAAGGCTACCCGTTACTAAAATAATTCCTGCTGAAGTCAGATGTTTCGGACCAAAAGGTGCAAATATTGCAGTCAAGCTGTAAACTACGACACAACGCAACTCGTTTTCTGGACTACACTCTACTACTTAAGCCATTTTCAGAGCTTGGAAGAGGAAGATTGAGAACGAATTAAGGCATGCCAAGACAATACACAAATTGTTCTTTGCAGATAAACCGTGTCTGTTATACAACGATGAAAATAAACTGCAGAATCAAATAAACACGCTCGCAACTACCTGTGCTAAATACAATATTCGATTAAACGAGAATAAAACAGGAGCTTTAAGGATCAGTAGAAATCCGGATCCCCTAAACATAAATATAAATGATAATGCTCTTCAACAGGCCAATGAGATCAAGATTTTTAGCAATATTTTCTCAGCAGATCGACAGAGATATCTAGACTAGGTGTCAGAAACCGACTGCTGTAACTTATCAGTTGTCGGCATTGCTTAAGCACCCGGGCATTAGTTTGGTAATAAAACACAGCTGAAACAGCACATTATAGCCAACTCTGTACTGCCAGTGACAAACATGACCTCTGTCCAGGGCGCGTGAGAGCGGAATTTAGACAAGTGAAATGTTGTTTGCGTTCGCCTTATTTCTCTAATTCCCAAGGCGGTGTGCGTTGCACTGTGGTTTTTATGTTTCGCTTGTCAGCCTAGTTTATCCGATTTCAGCAGGCATTTTATGTAAGGGTCTGCTTCCTCCTGCATTATCTAAGGGTTTGCTTC
Organism: Ariolimax columbianus; assembly: GCA_036924085.1. Lineage (NCBI taxonomy): Eukaryota > Metazoa > Mollusca > Gastropoda > Stylommatophora > Arionidae > Ariolimax > Ariolimax columbianus. The sequence goes on from JAVGWX010000021.1 coordinate 12,917,337, forward strand.
CCCGGGGTAACGGCCGGTGCTGTGATGGGGATCGAACCCAGCACCTTCGGGTTCTGAGCCGTGCCACTTAACCACTAGGCCCTCCGTCCCCTAGACAAGTGAAATGAAGTGTTTGAGGACGTCCATTAGTCTTAACAGAAAATACAATTCGAAACGACGATTATTGAAGTAAGGTCGCATGACGTCTTGTGCAAAGTACATTTCTAGACACAAAATTCATGGCTCGATCACGTTAAGAGACTGCACTCTCATTAACTTCCATTGATGGCTTACAGCGCTGGTAGAACTGGCTACAATTCAAGGGGCGGTCGCGAGGCAGGTGAATAGGTCACATTAGAGTGATTATGCAACATTAACCGCCACAACAAACATGGCACAGGTCAGACGACTGAGCTCCCCACGACGCGCGCAACGGAACAAGTGGAAAGTAAACTTACTATCATACCATTTTATTCCTTACATTCACCTCACTAAAGCATCCATTGATGGATGCTTGGACTTTTTAGTTTCAATGTTCTTTGACTTACCTCGCATATCAAAAAATAAATTCTTACCTTTCTTCTTTTCGCTTTTGTCCTGTTCGTCCATTTCATCGTCAGGTCATGAAGAAGTTTCTGGACCGTGCCCCATTATGTGCTTCGTACACTGTGAGCTTAACTCATGTCCCACAAAACCATGTCCCAGAAACTCATGCCCGAATAACTCATGACTCATAAACCCATGCCACACAACCTAATGTCCCTCAAAACCATGTCCCAGAAACTCATGCCCGAAAAACTCATGACTCATAAACCCATGCCACACAAACTCATGTCCAACAACTTTCTGCCCTACAACCTTCTGACCCACAAACTCATGACCCATAAACTAATACCCCACAAACTCATACCCCACAAACTCATACCCTACATACTAATACCCCACAAACTGATACCCTACAAACTCATGGCCTACATACTAATACCCGACAAGCTCATGCATCCCAATCCCATGCACCCCAAACTCATGACCCACAAACTCTTGCCCCACAAACGCATACCCTCAAACTCATACCCCACAAACTCATACCCCACAAACGCATATCCCACAAACGCATACGCTACATACTATATGCCCCACAAAATCATGCTTCACAAACTCATACCCCACAAACGCATACCCCACAAACTCATACCCCACAAACTCATACCCTACATACTAATGCCTCACAAACTCACTCCTCCCAAACTAATGCCCCACAAAATCACTCCACACAAACTAATGCCCCACAAACTCACGCTTCACAAACTCATTCCCCACAAACTTATACCCCACAAAATCATACCCTACATTATAATGCCCCACAAACTCACTCCTTACAAACTAATACCCCACAAGTTCATGCCCCACAAACTCATGCCCCGTAAACTCACTCCTCACAAACTCATGCCCCACAAACGCATGCCCCATAAACTCATGCCCCACAAACTCATGCCCTACAAACTCAACCCACAAACTCATACCCTACATACTAATTCCCCACAAACTAATGCTCCACAAACTCACTCCCCACAAACTTAATTATCACAAACTCATACCCCACAAACGCATAACTTACAAACTCATGCCCCACAAACTCATACCCCACAAACTCATATCCCACAAACTCATACCTCACAAACTCATGCCCCACAAACTCATACCTCACAAACTCATACCTCACAAACTCATACCTCACAAACTCATGCCCCACAAACTCATACCTCACAAACGCATACCTCACAAACTCATACCTCACAAACTCATACCCCACAAACTCATGCCTCACAAACTCATACCCCAAAAACTCATACCTCACAAACTCATACCCCACAAACTCACACCCATACACAATTAAAATCAGTACTCAGATCACCGATTATCAATCGCCCACAGAGAAAACAATAACAATAATATTCAAAACAGTAATAATGAAACAAATATTTATAAAAAAATCAGTTGCATTATTCTTAGTTTATTAAATCTTCTCTCATAATACGCGCCGTTTGTCAGGCTGCGTGTCACTGTACCAAAAAAGCACCTTAACACGTGACCGTATTTCTGTCGGTAGACGTCTTCTAAATCCACGCACGTACACAATAATGATTTCCATAAATTTGTTAGCAAAGATAGCGCAATTGGTAAGAGCAATGCAGTGGAAAATTAGAAACCGGTGATCTCAGGTGGCCAATATTTTTCTTGTTTCAAAGTTGAATAACAAAAAACCTTTCCAGTGTTCGACATTTTATTTAGAAAATCAATTTTCCCTACGAAAATTGTATTTATCTAATACAGAATTGAAGTTGTATGAACTGAATATTTGACGCAGCGATTTTGTTGTTCTTCATATTTTAGTCGATGAGTTAACTTCACTTCTTTATACTGGTTTAGAAGATTCTTCAATTTGTATACAACTAGTTTCTTGGAGGGTAGTTTAACCGATGTGCAAATCTATCTTACTAGACTCAAACTCTAGAGCGAAGTAGAGCAGCAGCCAGTATGGCGTCGTCTATAACTGCTCTTAACAAACCACCTGGGGAAAGGTACAGATAACTTCGGTAGATTTTTAACTGCAGTTTTGTCCAGGAAGCGGCTGACAAGAATCCTCTTTTCGATTTCCAACTGCGATGGGATTTTGTAACGTGCTCGACACTCAACACGGAAGCTCGATCTAATTACCAAGAGATCAGGGGTATTTGTACCAGAAGATCCAAGTAAAACAAATCCCGGTCTGAACCATGATTATAACCAGCGACCTCCGGCACTCGAGGCTGACACCTTACCTCGAGACCACTGAGCCGTCACCCCTGAGTTGTGTAACATAAATTGAGTTGAGATGTCACGAAAGGTAATCACTGAGTGGTAATATTATAAATGTTACAGTGTTACTATACAACACGAGCTTACCCGTTTTCTTTCAAAATTGTGTTTTAAAAACATTTTCTATTGTTGAATCTTATTTTGATTTACGAGGAGTGTTCAAATGAAACCGGACCTAACTTCACCAAGTGAACGCCCGTTTGATGAACATGATGACGTCACTTCTGATGTAAACAGTACATACCAACCGTCAATTTTGCAAAATTGCATAATCCTCCAACTCATACTTTCCTCAGCAGACGTTTGAAAACATGGCGGGTGTGACACGGAATCCGTTCAGAGTTGATGAGCGAGCGATGATTCGGTTTCTAACAGCTGAAGGATGTCGACCGGTTGACATTCTTCGCAGAATGCAGGTTGTGTATGGTGATAAAAGTGTTACGAATGTAAGCTCCGGCGACGGTCCACTCGAATTAATGCATCAATTTTGGCGATGACATCTTTGGACGCAACGATATGCGCCTGACCTTGTCTCGGAAGATCTTTCGTTAACTCACGTCCTTCTATAAACATTGTTGTCCAGTTCTTCACTGTTGTCTTCGACACACTTTTGTCACTATATACTGTTTGCATTCTGCCATGAATGTCAACTGGTCGATAACCTTCGGCTGTTAGAAACCCAATCATCGCTTGCTGGACGGATTCCGTATCACACCCGCTATGTTTTCAACGGTCTACCGTGGAAACTATGAGTCGCAGGGTAGTAAACTTTTGCAAACTTGACGGTTAGTATGTGCTGATTACATCAGAATAAACGTCATCATGCGGATGTTCACTTGGTGCAGTTAAGTCCGGTATCATTTGAGCACGCCTTGTACAGCTAAAGACATAGTCATTATTGGGAGGAAAAGTAATTATTTAGACATAATCGATGAATATTATCCAGTTGTATCATATATGCAATGTCTGATAACCATTAATCAAGAATATTAGATGCCACAGTTAGTAACTTGATCGAGTACAAGACTATTTCATGAACTGATAATATGATGAATGGGTTTTATGGAGAGAAACCAGTTTCCAAAAGTTTTAAATCACAATGTTTTGTAATCTGAAGGACCAACAAACTACTTTATTTCGCTTTAGAACTGGTCAGTGCAGTCTACTAGAACATATATACCGACTAAGGATGTCACACGCCGATGAGTACCCATGTGGAACAGGGGGGGGGGGGGTGGTCTAGAATCCTGTACACTGTCTGCTGGGATGCCCACTCTATGGGGAAATGTGATGCCAGACATGACCAAAGGGTGCGGAGCTGAGACAATTGCTGTACGGCAGCCATTGCGATCTGAGTAATACTACAGACTTGTGACTGGCCTGTAGATGCTGCATGACCAAATATCCTGAATGAAAAGAAGAAGTGATCTTAAGTCGATTTATTTTCGTGGAGAGAATTAGACCCACCACGCTAAAACCGAGTGCCCGAGTGGTCTGCCGGGGTCATTGTGTATGACAAGGACAAGAATAGGACCACTGCCTCACAGAGAGCATGTCGTAAGCGGCGACTTACTGTGTGACGTGGTATAACGCTGGTCATGGCTAGGTGGTTTGGTTAGAGCAGCATAGATGCGCCTAACAGGATTTGGGTCTACTTTGCTCTAGTGTTTGAGTCTATTCAGATGGATTGGTACAACGGTTACCTACCCTCCCTAAGCGCTTGTATTACGGAGTATTAAGGTGCTCGAGCCTAGTCCGCTAAACAGGAAGCCCTTCTCCCGGCTACATCTAGCTCATTCAATAGATGGAACCTGCACATGGGTATCTGCTGCTGTAGAAGGACAGGTCGACTAAGATTAAGACTAAGACGCTAAAACCGCTTTCCCCAAATTTGATTTTAGAAATGGTACCCTGAACTTTTTAAACACTTTCAATACTGAGAGGGAACTGAGTCGTCTCTAGGTAAGACGCCGGCCTCGGATGTTGGAGGTCGCAGGTTCAAATCACAATGGAAACCGGGATTTTTTCACTTGGACTTTCTGGTGTATCGCCAGATACCTTGGTAGTAGAGATCGGACTCCCGTGTGCAGTGTCGTGCATGTTAAAAATTCCTCGGCTGTTGGAAATCGAAAAGAGTAGGCTTAACGGCCGCTGCATGGACACAATAAAAAATTAGTTTAAAAATCTAGCAAATCTGTTATGGAATTCTCGCTGGTGTTACAGAGTTCGTGCATTGTGTTGAGAGAGATTCTATTAAAAATGGAGATAAACAGAGTTCTTATGGATTAAACCCTGTACAGCACTAAAAAGCCAGAAATATACTGAAACTACCACAACCAGATACTAGTGGGACATACGAAGAGTCAAAAAGGCTTATTAGAGCTAGATATATGACCAAATGGGAAACCGAACATACTGGCTACACCAAAAACGATGCCTATTACCAGTTGAACAGAAGAGAGCAGGTCGTGGTCTTCAGACTTCGCACTGGCCACAATAGCCTGAGGTACCACGTATTCAACAAATTGAAGATAGGTGGCACCGAATAATGCCCGTGTGGTACCGGGAAAATGACCGCTGAGCATTTGCTGCAAAACTGCCCGACATACGAGGATCAGCGAGAGCAGATGTGGCCATCACCAGTGGCAACACCAGACAAGCTCTATGGCAGTGTCGACAGCCTCAGGATGACCACTGCTTTTTTTCGAAAAAATAATGGTTACTGTCTGACTGCGTACGAAGAAGAAGAAGAAGAAGAAGGATTACACTTCGGATTGAAAATTGAGAGTTCAGCTCTAAGAAAACTGGTGAACTATAGGCACAGCTCCAAAACAACTACTTTCAGTTTCAGATACAACGTTCATCCTCATGTAATTTCTTCTTTGCAGAACGTCCCTTTCATCGCAGCATGTCTGTTGGATTATATGTCCGCCGCTAGTCTTTCCGCCTGTTTGCAGAACGTCACTCACTTCACGGCTTGTCTGTAGCATTATCTGTCAGTCACTAGCGTTTCTGCCTGTTCACAGAACGTCACTCACTTCACGGCTTGTCTATAGCATTATATGTCAGTCACTAGCGTTTCCGCCTGTTCACATAACGTCACTCACTTCACGGCTTGTCTGGATGCCTATGTCAGCCACTAGCTGTTCTGCCTGTCGGCAGAACATCTCTCTCTTCACGGTCTGTATTGGAATGTCTGTCAGTCACTTCCCTTTCCGCCTGTTTGCCTAACTCTCATAATGGCCTTGCTGTAGGAATCCCTGTCAGCCACTAGTCATCTGAGGGCCTCGGTGGCGCAGTGGTTAGTGCACTGGTTTCCCAGGCAGGCGATCAAAGTTCAATCCCTGTGGGATTTTTTTTGGATCAAAAATCGACCCAGTCAAATAAATTGGGTACCAGAAAATCTGGGAAGTAAAGGCGGCCGCTCTAATACTGACCACATCATCCACTATGTGCCGTTGGTTAAAAAAATAATGCTGCTACTGTTGGTACATTCCCTTAAACCTTGTAAGCCGCAGTAAGTTTTAAATACCTACGTTTACAAAAAGGAGATTGCCTGAAGGAAGTCAGGCGCAGAATGGTTGTGGCAATGATAAGTTGGAATAACATGAGAAATAAATGGAAGAACTCTAATAATATAACGAACATAAGCATCCTTGGAACTTGCATCTTTGCGGCGGAAACGTACAGATGGGAAATGTGGACCACCACATAAATACTTATGAAAATAATTGAATCTTTTGAGCTACAATGCTACAGAAGGGTGCTCAAAATACCATGGACAGCGAAAATTAAAAATGCAGATATCCTAAAAGAACTAGATATCGTGGAAAAATGGGTAGTCCAGAAAACTAAAATATTTTGGCCACATCAAACGTCAAAATGGCCAGGAGAGAACGATACTGAAAGTTATGGTGCCTGGAAAGCAGGGCAGGAGCAGATTGACACAAGACAACAAGGAGGTCCTGAAGATGACGGCAACAGAAGCGGGACTTCTGGCAACAGATCGAGAGTCTTACAGATCGGCTGTTGTGAGAGCGACGTTCTGGCTAGAGATCGAGAGTCTTACAGATCAGATCGGCTGTTGTGAGAGCGACGTTCTGGCAAGAGATCGAGAGTCTTACAGATCGGCTGTTGTGAGAGCGACGTTCTACAAAGGACATGATACATGATGGTGATGACAACGTTTAGCAAAAAAGGCCCGGCTACTGACGACAGACATAAACATGTATGTTTGAATACCAAGATTATGCAAGACTACCACAACCAGATCCTAGTGTGATCTACGAAGAGTCCAAAAGGCTCATTAGAGCCAGATACATGGCCAAATGGGAAACAGAACATACTGGCTACACACAAAAATGATGCCTATTACCAATTGAACAGAAGAGAGCAGGTCGTAGTCTTCAGACTCCGCACAACCACATGTACAATATTCTCGCTTTCAATCAAACACCAAAACACCAAATTAAGGCTAAATGGCAAATTCCTACAGCCAAACGACAACTCAAACTATCTGGGAGTCACATTTGATCGGCGCATGACATGAAAAAGTCAGATCGAGAGAAACCGAATGAGAGCCAGAGAAAGAATGGCAATCATGAGAAAACTTGCTGGCACAAGCTGGGGAGCAGACGAAAGTATACTGAAGAAACTGTACACTGGAAGAGTGAGACCAGTTCTCGAGTATGGCATTGCGGCATGGACAACAGCAGCAAAGGCGAACTTCGATAAAGTTAACAAACTTCAAAACCAAGCCATGAGAGTTATAACGCCAATTGTAGAACTTGAAAAGATTACAAAGCTGCAACCCATGACCGATAGAAGAGACTGCAGAGCCCAGTTGCAGTCAGAGAAACTCCGAAGGCTCACTGACCACCCAATGCACCAGAGACTAAACAATTTGAGAAATGGGAAACTAAAGCGGAGAAACTTTGCAGAAATAGTCAAAGCAAAGATGCACGAAGATCCCATAAACGCACTAACAAAACCAAAGCCCATCACTACTGTACGAAAACCTACCTGGAGGCAGCATATATTTCCAGAGGTGGTAGAAAATATACCAGGTATTGGAAACAAAAACTGCCAGAATGAAAAAGAAAGGAGAGATACTACCCTAAGCTTTATATCGAAAAACTACCCAAGCATGGACTGGACCTATGCATACACCGACGGTTCTGTAACAAACACTACACAGAACGGAGGGGCAGAAGCATCCCTGAACCTACCAAATGGCAGAAAAATAACACTGTCATTCGCTACTGGTAAGTACACAAGCAATTTCAGAGCGGAGGCAGAGGCACTGAGGGCGGCAGTGGAAGAAATGGTGACACATAAAGAAAATGAAAACCATATAGTCCTGCTTACAGATGCTCTGGCCGTAGTCACAGCGCTAAAAAGCCAGAAAAACACTGAGCTTAATGACTTAAGAGCAGCACTCTGTCAACTGTGCCAGCAGTCCGCACCAAAAAGGGTAGTGGTACAGTGGGTCCCATCACACTGCAACATCCAAGGCAACGAGGAGGCAGACAGACTGGCAAAAGAAGGTGCAAGACTACCACAAACAGATACTAGTATGACGTACGAAGAGTCAAAACGGCTTATTAAAGCCAGATACATGACCAAATGGGAAACTGAACATACCGGCTACACCAAAAACGATGCCTATTACCAGTTGAACAGAAGAGAGCAGGTCGTTGTCTTCAGACTTCGCACTGGCCACAATAGACTGAGGTACCACCTATTCAACAAATTGAAGATAGGTGGTACCGACGAATGCCCGTGTGGTACCGAGAAAATGACCGCTGAGCATCTGCTGCAGAACTGCCCGACATACGAGGATCAGAGAGAGCAGATGTGGCCATTACCAGTGGAACCACAAGACAAGCTCTATGGCAGTGTCGACAGCCTCAGGATGACCGCCGCTTTTTTCGAAAAAATAATGGTTACTGTCTGACTGCGTACGATGAAGAAGAAGAAGAAGACTCCGCACAGGCCACAACAGACTGAGGTACCACCTATTCAATAAGCTGAAGATAGGTGGCACTGACGAATGCAGTTGTGGTACCGGAAAAATGACCGCTGAACATCTGCTGCAAAACTGCGCGAAACAGAAAGCACATGTGGCCATCACCGGTGGCAACACGATACAAGCTCTATGGCAGTGTCACAGCCTCAGGATGACCGCTGCTTTTTTCGAAAAAATACAGGTTTACGTCTGACAGCGTACGAAGAAGAAGAAGATGAAGAATACCAAGATTACAAGTATTCCAAGCTGTTGTTGTTATTGTTGGTGTCGTTGTCGTTGCTGTTGTTGTTGTTGGCGTTGTTGTTGTTGTTGTTGTTGTTGTTGTTGTAAGGTTGCTCTTGTGTGCGCCATGAAAAGAACATTAAGTTGATAGTTGATGTAGCTTCCCTCCCATTCCGTGCATGCTAATAAAGGTAAGCCGGGGTGTTCCAGGCTGTTGTACCTTACTTGGCTTCATCTGCCTGTCGCTCATGATAACGGAGATCACGTAGATCCCCCGCCTCGTTAACCAGACTGCCAAGATCAGCAGCCCTTTTTTCCAGAGAGGACTACGGGGATGTCGAGGTTGAGGTCTTGGTCAGTATATTTTCCTGACCCTGAATAGTATGTCTGATCAGTCACAAATAATAATAATGTTAGCAATTATAGTTTCCCATCGCAAACAAAATGTGACGGCATGAGACTTGTGCCACAAGTTGTGTTCTCATATGGCTTAGTTCTTTCTCGACCTGTACTTTTACAGGGGCGATTGCGCGGGCTAGGCTCGAGCAGCTTAATGCTCCGCTGCGTTGGGACAAACGCTTACGATGGTGGTTAATCGATGACCAAGTCCATCTTAAGAGACTCAAACACTAGAGCAAAGTAGACCCGCAGTCTGTTAGGCGCCATCTATGCTGCTCTAAACAAACCACCTAACCATGGCCGGTGTTATGCCATATCACACAGTTAGTCGCCTCTTACGACATGCTCCCTGTGAGGCAGTGGTTCTATTATTGCCCATGTCATATACAAATACCACAGCAGAACACTCGGATGAGCCCAATAGACCAATCATTGCATAGCAAACTTTGCCGCACTCGGGGCACTCATATGAGGTGTATGATGTGAAGTCGTCATGCGGTCTGCTCTTTCGGGAGCAAACCTACTCCAAACCTCTAGAATAATGTTTCAGTCTGCAGTATGAGCACATTATGTGCTGCTAACGCAATAGGTGGAACGGTTTTGTACACGCACCATTCAGGAAGTGTCATCAATGTCGACGCATTTTAAAGACACTTTCAAGGATTCTCTGCAGCATTTCTTATGTCTTCCTAGTAGGCGTCTGCCTGTCCTGAGCTCACCGTATAGCAGCTACTTGGGGATGCGCTCATCGGGCATGCAAGCAACATGTCCTGTTCATCTTATCTCGGAATTATGAAGAGGTGTATGGAAGCTGAACATGTTAGTTTTTACAAAGAATGTCAGTTGCAATTAATGAGATGTGCAGTCACATATATTCAACGTAGAGGGTCTCCGTGGCTTAGTGGTCAAGCCGTTTGTCTCATGTTTAGACGGTCAGGGTTCGAATTCAAACTGCCGCGATCGGTTCATGATGGCAATTTATTCCGGAAATCGCTGGGTTCATCGGAGTTCGTGCTTTGTGCGACGATCTCGGCAGGCGGGGATGCCGTTCTGCGGAGAGAGACCGAGCCATATAAGGAAATCCGGGGCGATAAATCAATTCATCGTCTTTAAACTTTAACCTTCAAGTTCAACGTTTAACAAATACTTGTATCGTATCATATGGGAAACTGAGACGCTAATCCGGTCACGCACAACATACTGACCAGGATGTCGCGACAATCAGGCACAATATACTGACCAAGAACAGCATTTCTCTCCCAAGTACCGTTCCCAGTAAACGGACTGTTTTCAGGGTAGTCTGGCTTTCAAGCTGTGAATCGACATGATCCTTGTAGTAGTGAGCGTCGCGTAGATGAAACCCACAACCTCATAAAGGTCCGTCATCTATCTTCATCACCAGGCATGGAATTTGAAGAAAGCTTCCATAACGCACCACTTAACACCCTTTCCATGTCACAAAAAAGGAAACTTACTCATTGTGGACATTATACATCACCAACAACAACACCAACAACACCAACAACAGCAACATCACCAACAAGACCAACAACAACACCAACAACAATCCCGCTATATTCCTTAATATCGAAAAACGCAACATCCTTTACTGTCAAAATGGTTTCAAAATTAGATCCCCTATAAATGGTATTCCACCTACTAAATGGGCCACATTAAGTCTGGGTTACCGTATAATTAAGTGGTGGTAGATACTGTATGAAACTGTGTATTGTATGAGAAATTAGAGCTGCTCCCATTACGTCTGCAAAATGTTTTGATAATTATTCTATTAATGCCCTTCAGAGTTAACTGTTTTTACTGTACCCATAAGCAAACTGGACTATTAATCGTATCTTACTGTCTGTATAACAGTCTCTTCCGCCCTCACATACCTTCTATCTCTTTATCCTTTGTCTCTCTTCTCCTGTATGTCTCACTATATCACACTATGTGTTATCTGTCTACAATTAAGAAAGAGGATTGGGACTTCCGAGACAAACTGCTACAGAAGAATCCTCAAAATACCTTGGGTAAAAAAAATAACAAATAAAGCCATCCTGCAAGATATGAGTGTTGAAGAGAATTGGTTTATTTACAACGTTACGTCTCGGAAACTGATGTTTTTCCGCAGCATCAATCGCCATGACGGATTGGAAAAAGAAAAAGCTGTTCCAAGACAACGAAGCAGAGGCCGACCAAGTGGTAGATGGACACAAGCCATTAAGGACACCTTAAACATGAACACGGAGCAGGACTGACTGCGGATCGAGACTCCTATTGAATGGACGTGATGAAAGAGACGTTCTGCCAAGGACATGCTTCGTGATAATGATGATACATTTCTATATATACACTTAACTAAATATTTACGAATCTATATTTCTATCCATGGTTTATATGTGCATCTTTATTTCACACTCTCTCTCTCTCTCTCTTTCTCTCTCGTTATCGCTCTCTGTGGGTGTGTATATATACATATCCTCTCTGCTCCTGTATGTCTCTTTCGTTACCTGTATCATGCTATGTCTCTATATCACACTATTTATTAACTGTCTACATATTGTCTGTCTGTCTCTCTCACTCTCTCTATCTCTCTCTCAGTGACTCTCTTGCCTATATATATATATATATATATATATATATATATATATGTATACTTAACTCTTCTCTAGTGCTATCGAATTATTTATGTATCTCTTTTTCTCTCCCTATAACTTTTATCTTTTTTCGCTTGCTCTCTCTCTCTCTCTCTCTCTCTTTTTCTATCTCGCTTTATCTCTGTCTTACCTCCTACCATTTATAACATAGTTCATTTATACTGTATAAATTAACAGTGCCCACTCTACACACAACCCCACCCTAACTCCACCGAGCCACGACTTACCGCCCCAGACAAGTCTCATGCAGGCGTTTTACAACCGATGAGAATTGATGACTTATGTTTATTTAATCTGTTGATCAATTGAATTCACGTCAGTTATTATTTCATTATACGTACAAATTATTTCAACTATAATTTTTCAGTTGTGTCCGTTAAAATTCTTGAAGGAAACCACCACTGAAATTCTTGTACTTGCAGGAAGTCTGGGTGACATTTTGCAGTTATGTTTAAATTAATGTGTATATATCCCATTGCCAGAATAACCTACGCTTGCTTCTCCATTGTACGTTCCTACATTTACTTTTTCTTCGTTCGTTCCTACATAACCACATTAGCGTAGCTAGTAAACGTGTCGATCAGTCAAAGGCTTTTGACGTCACCGTATAGTGTATTTCTTAACTTAACTTATCTTAACTGAATGTATTTATACTGGTTTAGGAGACTGCAGAGTCTTTATACAACCAGTTTCATTTGCATTACTTTGCTTTAACAGATATGCGGATCCAATCTATTCTTAAATGCATTAGTTGTCATTGCCTCCACTACTTCCTGTGGCAATGCATTCACAGCATTCACCAATCTCTAACTAAAACAATATTTCCTAATACCTTTCTTTAATTAATTTGTAGCTATGTCCTCTTGTTCTTGTAGGTGGTTTATTTTATTTAAAAAACTTGTTATAATCTAATTTATCATAAACATTGATTATCTTATAAACCCGCATTATCAATAAACCTATATAAATGTCCATATCGTTTAAATACGAGGCGTGTTCAAATGAAACCGGACCTAACTGCACCAAGTGAACATACGTACGATGCGCATGATAACGTCATCTAATATGTAAACAGCATAGTTTCCTCAGTAGTTCGTTGAAAACATGGCGGGTGTGATACGGAATCCGTCCAGAGTTGAACAACTTGAACAGACAGTGAATGGTCACAAAAGTGTAGCAAATGTAAGCTCCGGCGACGGTCCACCCGTGTTGCTGCATCAATTTTTGGCGATAGCATCTTCTGACGCAACAATATGCGCCTGACCTGTTCTCTGAACATCTTTCGTTCACACGACCTTGTTTAAACATCGTTGTCCAATTCTTCACTGTTGTCTTTGACACACTTTTGTCACCATATACTGCCTGTATTCTGCGGTGAATGTCAACTGGTCGACATCCTTCAGCTGTTAGAAATCGTATCACAGCTAGCTGATCAACTTTGGGCGGATTCCGTATCACACCGCCATGTTTTAAACGGTTGAGAAAACCATGAGTCGGAGGATAATGAAATTGTGCAAACTTGACGGTTGGTATGTGCTGTTTACATCAGAAGTGACATCATCATGCACTTCGTGCGTATGTTCACTTAGTGCAGTTTGGTCATGTTTCATTGAACACGGCTCGTATATGAATAACACAATTAGTCCTAAAACAGAGCCATATGCCACTCTACCTTTTACTTTCACCACTCAGAGTACTCCTTATTTATGCCCACCCTCTGCCTTCTTCCCGTTAACCAATTTTCAATCCATCTGGCAACTTCCCCACCTATTGCATGTGATTTTAGCTTCCTAAATAATCGTTGATGGGGTATTCACATCATGGTCATGTGACACATTTTTTCCAGAACGTGTAGTCTCCGTCACAACAGCTCTGTGTGGATCTCGGTTTAGTGCGATTCGGCCCACATCACACAAAGACATCCCCAGACTGTCCGTCATGTCCTGATGTTATCTTCGGCATGGTCGACATCTATTCCTCCTTCCAGGAACTATTCCCTCCAGTATCACTCTCTCAAAACCGTAATTCTTCTTCACATGAACTAAACATCTGAGCTTTTTGTTCCAGCGATATTGTCTAGCAGCCAATTTTCTGTAACATGCTGCGATTTCTGTGTTTGTGTTTTTTCTGTGCGTGATATTTTTGCATCCTTCTGTAACACTATATTTCAAAAGATGTTATCTTATTTTTGCAATTGATTGGTTTGATATCCATGTCTCGCAACCTTATGTCGCGACTGGGAGAATGCTGTCATGTTTAGCTGGATCTGTGTCGTCTTCCATGTGTCTTGCCACACTTTTTTGTCAGTATTAATTTGTGCCTGCAATTGTAACACCTGGTCCCTTTATAAACTTAGATGTCTGGTTTATTATAATTTATTCACCGTAAATGTTATCTCTAAAATAGCCACATCTTTTTCGCTCATAAACTTTGCTGTTTTAAGGTTCTTTAGTCACGATAAAGTGAATTTCTTAAACAGAATCTCAGTGAATCTCATAAATGTTATTTTGTTATGTTTTTATTCGCGTTCGTCTTATTTCTCTAATCCCTAGGCGGTGCGCGTTGCATTGTGGTTTTTATTATGCGCCTGTTGGCCCAGTGCATCCGACTTCAGTCTGCGTTTTATGTAAGGGTCTGCTTTCTCCTGCATTTTCTAAGGGTTTGCTTCCCCGGGGTAAAGGCCGGTGCAGTGACGGAGATCTAACCCAGCACCTTCTGTGTTTGTGAGCCGTGTCACTTAACCACTAGCCCACGCCGTCTCCATATAAATGTATGTGTCTACCTTAATCTTATCTCTTCACCATAAAGTGTCTCTCTCCAATAGCCACATCTATTTTCATCATAAATGTAGCTGTCTAACCTAATCTTATCTCCTCATAATTTATCTGTCTAAAATAGCCACATCTATTTCCATCATGAATTTAGCTGTCTAACCTAATCGTGTCTCATCACCATAAAGTGTATCTCTCCAATAGCCACATCTATTTCCATCATGAATTTAGCTGTCTAACCTAATCGTATCTCATCACCATAAAGTGTATCTCTCCAATAGCCACATCTATTTCCATCATGAATTTAGCTGTCTAACCTAATCGTATCTCATCACCATAAAGTGTATCTCTCAAATAGCCACATCTATTTCCATCATGAATTTAGCTGTCTAACCTAATCGTGTCTCATCACCATAAAGTGTATCTCTCCAATAGCCACATCTATTTCCATCATGAATTTAGCTGTCTAACCTAATCGTATCTCATCACCATAAAGTGTATCTCTCAAATAGCCCCATCTATTTCCATCATGAATTTAGCTGTCTAACCTAATCGTATCTCATCACCATAAAGTGTATCTCTCAAATAGCCCCATTTCCACATGTACTTCCATCATAAATTTAGCTGTTTCCATCATAGATTTAGCTGTTTCCATCATAAATTTAGCTCTTTTCACCACGTATTTATCGCCCAAAGAGTCACATCTGTTGTTTGTCTAAAAGTTAGCTGTCTGTCCTACGTTCCTCTTATCACGGGAACGTTTATCTCTCAAGATAACCACATGTTTCACTAATAAACTTAACTGTCTGTACTATACGCCTCTCTTTACAATGAAGTTTGTCTCTTAAATAACCAAATACTTCCTTCATAAACTTAACTATCTGTCCTATACGCCTCTCCTTACAATAAAGTTTATCTCTCAAATAACCACATGCTTCCTTCATAAACTTAACTGTCTGTCCTATGTGCCTCTCTTTACAATGAAGTTTATCTCTCATATAACCACATGCTTCCTTCATAAACTTAACTGTCCTATACGCTTCGTTTTCATGCAGTTTACCTTTTATTTATGTTGGAGATGACTGTTCTCCTGTTTCACTTACGTAACCACCACACTTAAGGAGCATGTTTTGCTGTTTGTTTCTTGAAAGGAATCAAGAACAATCATAAAGCAAGAAGATAACAGCAGCTACAGAGATGTAGCCCCAAAAAGAAATTTAACAACATCATGTACAGCTAGCATCAAAGTTTGTCTAGGATGTTAGGACGGAGATACATATGTTGTTGTTGTTGTTGTTGTTGTTATGAATGTCCACAATGAGTAGTTATACTATTGTATGTGCCATGGTATGGTTCAGTGGCGGTTGCAGTAACTTTTCTCACATTCCGAGCATGCTGATTAAGGTGAGCCGGGGTCCGCCTTGCGGTTTTGCTATGATTGGCTTCATCTACGCGTCGGTCGCTCACAAATACGGAGATCACTTCGATCCCCATCCGAATAGCCTGACTTCCAAGAAGAACCGTCCTGTTCCAAGAAGGACTACGTGGAAGTCGAGGTGTCTTGGCCTGTATATTTTGCCTGACCGTTACTAACATGTCCGATCAGAATGTTTTACCTGACCAGAAGGTAGTCTTTCTCCCCAGATAAATATTTAGAATAAAGAAATTTAGAACATCTTATGAGCGCATTCTTTAGAAACAAAACTGCACTTACACAAATCCTGCGTAATTCAAATTCTCCTATATGGCTAGGGATTCTGCACAATATACTGACAAGGACGTCGTTTCAGGAACTTGCACAATATACTCACCAGAACGTCGTCTCAGGAACTTGCACAATATACTGACCAGCACGTCGTCTCAGGAACTTGCACAATATACTGACCAGGACGTCGTCTCAGGAACTTGCACAATATACTGACCAGGACGTCGTTTCAGGAACTTGCACAATATACTGACCAGGACGTCGTCTCAGGAACTTGCACAATATACTGACCAGCACGTCGTCTCAGGAACTTGCACAATATACTGACCAGGACGTCGTCTCAGGAACTTGCACAATATACTGACCAGGACGTCGTCTCAGGAACTTGCACAATATACTGACCAGGACGTCGTCTCAGGAACTTGCACAATATACTGACCAGGACGTCGTCTCAAGAACTTGCACAATATACTGACCAGGACGTCGTCTCAGGAACTTGCACAATATACTGACCAGGACGTCGTCTCAGGAACTTGCACAATATACTGACCAGGACGTCGCCTCAGGGTCTTGCACAATATACTGACCAAGACCACTTTCTCGATTCCATGTAGCGTTCCATGAAAACAGGCTGTTTTCAAGCTAGCCTGGCTGATGAGATGTGAATTGACATTAATCCCTTAGTAGTGAGCGTTACGCAGATGAAGCCAATCAAATGAGACAAGCGCCTGGAGGACCACGGCATACCTTCATCAGCGCGCTAAGGATATGAGTAAAGTTATTACAACTCACCACTTAATGCCCTTTTCATGGCACACAAGAATAAACATACTCATTATGTGCATCAAACAACAACAACAACGCGTCTTTCAGTTTCGAACAAGACACAGAGTCAATAGCCACTTAAACCTTACCAACCCCCAGCGTATGCTCGTGTGTAGACACGGCTCTCCCGTTAATTAAATATCCACCTTATCATTGGGTGCAAAACGTTTACAGTAATGAGGAAAAGATTTTTACAAGTGCCGGGGACAAACGCCAATTCACTTTACGAAACAGTGAAACAACTCAAGTAGACCGGTATTAATATAAGAATAGCATTGGATTGCTAAGCTATTTTATATCAGAAATGGCAACAACAAGGATAGATTCAAACTCTCACCACTTCATCTGATCTACGTTTATACGTTGTATAAAGCCCCTGCTCTAGTCCTATACCATGAGCTTGCATTCGCCATTCACAAAAGGCAGTCATGCGAACATTTTATTCCGGATGCTCATTCAGGGCATACGTTACTCTTAATTTCGCTGTTACTGTAAGAAAGAAGATGTAGTTTTACTTGAACAGTGGTGTCGTATCTGTACTAACACATAGATAATTTGGGTACCAGCTTTTGTCAAACTCGCTGACATAGCGCTTGTGATTGTAAGGGTACTCACGATTCCAAACCCCGTTACGCCTTTGCCGCCTTTCGCATTGTGTCGGTTACCGAGTCCATTGTCTATAATTATTGTATTATTTGTTAGGTGTTTTTGCTGTTCTTTATCACCGAGCATGGTCTTGTCCGTGTGATTTAGATTGTGTTGTGTGTGTCTTATAAATGTAACTGAGGCCTACCTGTGTGTGTTTCTATTCACTTTTGACCTTCTCTACCGTCACTTTCTGTTATCCAGGATCACAATGTAATGGTGGAAAAGGGTCTTGGTAGTTTTGAGTTCTGATCCTAAGGCTACCGGCCCAGCATTGGGCCGCTGACAGCTACAGCTTATGCACCTCTCAGCATCTTGATCCCAAATAATCCAATAACATTGCCATTAGAAGTAAACATTCTAGACACTCTGAGAAACAGAGACGCGATACGGAAAATCCAGATCAGTATGCAGTAACATGGTGTAAAGATAACTATACACTTAACTACCTAGGAATTACTATTGATCGTACATTGTCCTACAAGGAACACTGTAAAGTGGTGAAATAAAAAGTTAGCGGACAAAATAACATGATGCGTTAGCTAACAAACGCGTCATGGTGAGCATAACCAACGGTGATGTGCACATTTGTGCAGCAGAATAATCTACGCCAGGATAAAACGAGTCAGCACACACGTGACACGTCGTTGTGGCAGTAAATGAGGCATGTTGCATTGTAACAGGGTCCTAAAAAAACAAGTGTTTGCCTATCGCACTACCAGATATCAGGGGATGTGATGCGTCAGATGACAAGTTACAAATTTACTATGATCAGAGACAGCATCTCATAGCATTACTGCCGTAGTGGTGTGAGGTGTTAGCGTTCTCACATTTCAAAGGCTCGGCTATATGAGGGCGGTAGCCATCGCTGCTTTTACTTCTCGGACTGAACCGGTACCCATTTAAGGCTGGGTAGACCCGGGAGCCATTGCGGACTGAAAAAAACATTACCGCCTCAACTGGGGAATGAACCCAGGACCACTAAGATGCGAAGCCAGTGCGCTAGCCACTGCGCTACGTGGCTCAGAGACACCTCTGATACATTTCAGAAAAGGGACGACTGAAGTCAACGAGGTATCCTTCAAATTGTACAGTTAACAGACCAGCAGCCTGAGCTAAACCCCACCGAAAAATGGCGTGAAAGATATGATGAGAAATGGATGTAGATCAAAGAAGAACTTACGACAGGACATAATATGACATACATCGTTAGAGAGCTCGTCAGAGATTATGATAGTGTTGAGTTGTAATTCGAACTTGAGAAAATGGCGATATGTGGTATGCGATGTCTGCGAATGCGGAACCATCCAAGACTCTGAACACCCGTATAACTGACCAAGAGTGCAAAAACTATCTGCTTTGACGGATCTCATAGCAGCAAATGAAATAAGTTTATTTCTAGACCAACAGCTTGTGAGGATGCTGGATACGTAAAGTGAGTAGCAAGTTCTCATACCACACCAGACCTAAACCTCACGATGCTCGTCTGGAATTTGTGAGGTTTCCGGACACTTCAAGTGAGTAGCAAGTTCTCATACCCCACCAGACCTAAACCGTACGATGCTCGTCTGGAACTGTGTGAGGTTTCCGGACACTTCAAGTGAGTAGCAAGTTCTCGTACCACACCTGACCTAAACCTCACGATGCTCGTCTGGAACTTTGTGAGGTTTTCGGACACTTCAAGTGAGTAGCAAGTTCTCATACAGCACCAGACCTAAACCCACGATGTAAGTCTGGAACTTTGTGAGGTTTCTGGACACTTAAAGTGAGTAGCAAGTTTTCATACCCCACCAGACCTAAACCCGCGAGGCAAGTCTGGAACTTTGTGAGGTTTCTGGACACTTGAAGGGAGTAGCAAGTTTTCATACCACACCAGACCTAAACCTCACGAGGCTCGTCTGGAACTTTGTGAGGCTTAAAGACGAGAAATTCAACTGTTTGTGCTGGCAAAGTTCCGACGTAATCGATGTTATATTTCAAATATAATTGCAGCGCATAACATAAGATTGCAACAAAACGGCATATACTTAAGAGAAATTTGTATAAACACCAACCATTATTGTGCAAAGCATATACTTATAAGGCAGTTTAGATAACAACTATCGATCAAAGGCAAGCATTGGTATCAAACGTATTCGAAAAACATCAAAACGTATTTTATTTTTTTTTAAACAGTTCTACGAAACAATGTTTCAATTATATTATGATTCACCACGACATAATTTACACCATAATTATTTTGTTTGTGTTTAAAAGATGGGTTTTTTTAAGAAGGTGGAGGGGGGTGGGTAGTGGGAGGTAGCGCGGAAGAAGGGGGAGGGGGGAGCTGTCAGGGCCTCATGTTGGGTACTGCCGTCGGGGATGAGTATGCTACAGACTAAATCCTACTATTTGTCAAGTGAAGTCAAATTATACCAAAACCGATGAGGTCATTCGGGGACACATGAAGACACCCCAACAACTCTACACTACCCTTCTCTGTCAGCGGCCGCCTCTGCCTGTGCCTTCTCTTGACGGTGGTTGGTCTATTCTTTTATGTTTTCCTCCCGTCTATTTTTAGGACGACCTGTTCGTCGTCCACCTTTGCACCTTTCGATGCAGAAAAGTATTTGAAAGACCGTTTGATCTCGATTTGTGGCCGTACCAAGCGAATTTCCAAGTGAGGTCTCAGGCTATATGTATTTGTTTGGTTGAACTGTTCCCTTGCTTGCTGAGATGGTATTCCCTAAGGGTAAGTTAGTTATCAACTTACAGCTGGGTAGACTGGGAGGTGTCGAGACCAGAAATTGAGTCATGTGCAGTGCAGAAGAAGTTTTCGCTCTAGCGAAACTTGTATAACGATTGAGTACAATGGCAAACATGGAACAACATGTGGTGAACATTCTCTAGAGGCATATTTGTGCAGCCCTGAGCGGCACCAAGATGGCGCCTAACCGGGCGAGGTATAGTCTTATTCGCGTGTTATAGTGCTTTATGAATGAGGCCAGGCGACAGATTTGACTGAAATTCACACCAGTTGACGACCTGCACTTGTGTTCATCGAAACGGGTTGTGGTTTTTCCATTTCGATTATTTAGTTCGTTCATTTTGTGCTGTTTTTCCTTTCTTCTTCTTCTTCTTCTTCTTCTTCTTCATCGATCAACTGATGATATGCTTCGTCAGGTGAGGTTCCCGAAGGAAACTGTTGGGTTTCAGGTCTTTGCCGGTCCCCCTCAGCTTTTCAAGCATGGTCGCTCCCCCAGGCAAGACTGCCTCTCTTTGGTCTGCATAGGTAGGACGTTCTTGCAGGATATGTTCTGGTGTTTGCTTGGGTGCTCCATAATCGCACGTCGCGGTCTGAGACCCATTCTGTGGATGTGGGCCTACAGTCTACCATGTCCCGTTCTGAGTCTGAAGATCTTTGTCTGTCCATCTCTGCCAAGATTGTCTATGCTGTCATTTTCTGGCTTGTATTCTTTGTGCTGGTCTCTCCATTCTGTCCTCATGGATCGTTTGATGAGTGTCTTTGCTTCTTTATGGTTCTGTGGATAGAAACTCTGCTTGCAACCACTTCCAGCTTTTGCGAGCTCATCTGCTTTCTCGTTTCCAAGGATCCAACAGTGGGCCGGTATCCATTGTAGAACTAAATCTGTTTTTTGAGACAGCAATCCTAAGTTGTTTTTTATTTCATGTGAGAGTATATCTTGTTAATGGCTTGTGATGGCTTGGGGTACACTCCTGGAGTCTGTTAGAATGACCGTTTTCCTTGTGCTTATGTTTTGGCTGATAAAGATCTGAGTTGCTGCATGAACAGCTATTGCTTAAAGCTCTGAAATTAGTACAATTCTCTCCTGCTGGTATGGAGTGATTTTCTATGTCGCCATTGGAGTGTTCGAGGTAGATTCCACTGCCTCACTTCGATTATCTTTGCATGGTCTTTGGCGATTTGTAGTAGTACGTCGGTTACCCAGTATCGTATTTTAAGGTTCCAGTGCCCACTGCTGAATTTCATGAGATCGACGTCCTGTTTGCTAACAGTGGCGGTCGTCGTGTGATTTCGAAATTTAGACATGGATAATGTGCAAACACGTCTTGGAGAGATTAGACCCTGTCTGGTTAGCAACATGTCCATGACATATCGCTCACAAAGTTAGTGGTGTTGTGGAAAGGTAGAGCACTCTCATCGCAAAGCGATGAACGGAAACGGTGGACGATCGAATTCCACAAGTTGCAACCGACACCTGGTCTCAAGAGAGGTAGAACCAAAGTGCCTACATCCTTAGTTACCTCCAGTCGCCTTGTCTTGCCACTAATCAAAAGTACTTCGGGACCAGAGAGTGAGGTCAATGACCACTACAGTTTGTTTTTAATGGCAATTGACTGTGTCTAAAGTTTTGAATTTAAAACAGAGAACATGAATGATGGTGGGTCTTCAGAAACAATATCTCTACTTGGCAAGTAAAAGTATGCGTCTGCTGTATCAGACTGTGGGTTCTCTCTTCGACCTTTGCTTTTGACTTTAGTCTGTACCACTATTTTGTTGTCTTCATGTGTCCATAGAAATAATCAACGGGACCATCTAACATACTGTACATAAAGTGTTACAAAAGATATTTTATAACATTTACAAATTGTACCTGGAAACAAAACAAGAGATTCAATGTCGACCGGGTCACCACGATCATGAAACACTCAAAATCACAAAACAGAAACAAATTTTTTAAGTGCTTCAAAATTAATAAGTTCCTTCAAGATCATAGGCTACGTAAATTCATCAGGGTCATCAAAATTACAAGGATCATTAAAAACACAAGGATCACTAAAATCACTAAAATCAGGAGGATCCATAAAATCACGAGGATCATCAAGATCAGAAGGATCACTCAAATCACGTTGATCGTCAAAATCACATGGATCAAAAATCACAAGGATCATCAAAATCATGAGAATCACCAAAATCACGTGCATCATCAAAATCACATGGATCATCAAAATCACATAGATCATTAAAATCACGAGAATCACCAAAATCAGGAGGATCACTAAAATCACATGGATCATCAAAATCACGTGAATCACTAAAGTCACGTGGATCACCAAAATCACGTGGTAACCAACATCAAGAAAATACCTACTACCACAGTGTCCCTAAATTTGGTATCAGCAGGAAAAGCAATGTCACCCGCAAAAAACCAGAAAACCCTGGAAACATCGATGGGCCCCAAATGTCCCCAAAACACGGAATTCTTCAAATATCATTGGGGGCATAAAATCTCTGTGTGCCAATACCACTCTATCTGCCCGTGCGGTTGAATCGCTTGCAAAACAGCATTTAATTATCCATTTTCTTGTGAGTACAATAACTTGAAGTTTTACAGACATTCGTCGCTCCATACTTATCAACTACACCTGTTAAATGTCTTAATTGCCTTAGTTAAAACATAAATTGTGCGCGAGAGTAGAACACAATGTAGGGAGCATTAAGTCTTCAGTAGTTGAGAACTTGTTCATACAAGGGTTATGTGAAGTTGTCAAGAGAAATGGAAAGCAAATTGCAGCTGTCAGTTTTCTAATTGATGAGCTTAGACAGATGATAATTTTACAAAAGCGCTTTTTCATGCATATTTACAAAAGGCAGATAGACACGCACGAGTTAATCACGAATTTCTTTCAATTTTAACGTTCTGTTTCTAGGACTTGATTCTAGTTCATTATAGTAAACATTCGTTCGATTTTGGTTGGTTCAAATGTTGGATGTGAACGTTAAAGAGTTGGAAAGTCTTCCACCATTAGAGGGTTGTTGTTATTTAATGCCCACAATGAGTAAGTTTATTCTTTTGTGCGCCATGCAAAGGACGTTAAGTGGTGGTTGTAGTAGCTTTCCTCACATCCCGAGCATGCTGAAAAAGGTAGACGGCGGTCCCCCAGACGTCTCTACTATGCTTGGCATCATATGTGTGGCGCTCATTACTGTGGGGATGACATCGATCCATATCTCGTAGCCTTGAAAATAATTTTGTTTCCAGGGAACCCTACATGGAAGAGACATTTTAGCGTTTGTCGGTGTATTGTGCTTGAACCTGACGCGACGTCCTGGTCATTGCCTGTCTGGACTACCGTGTCAATTCCCCATTGAATGGTAGGCAAAGCAAAGGCAAAGGCCGCCGTCCATCGTAGACAATGATGGCATAATTAATTTTGCTAGCGCTATTCTTAATAAGGATTAACTGCGCTACTTGTTATCCTTACTCTCTCGTCTCGAGCCGCCCGACCCCAGTGGCAAGTCAAAGACAAGACGACTAGGGGGCGACTACGATTGAAGGGTAGACCCTGTAATTAATCCTCTGTGACGACTTCTCAGCGCACCAGTGGACATTTTTTCGTAATGTGATTTACAGATGACTCATGTAAATCATTCGTGCGTTCTCTTAGTCTAGAGCGGTTAGCCTGATCTGTTGCCGTATGTTAGACATGCTTTCAGTGTACCAGTGGTCCTATTGATAGGTCAGTCTTCGAATCAAAGGGTTGGACAAGTACTCCCTAAAGGAGTAGTCCTATCGGCTATATGAATTAGCACTACGCTTAAAACTGTGTCGTATTTTCAAGGTCTAGTTAACACTGCTAAACTTCCCAAGATTCAAACCCTTCGCCCTATCTGATTCAGCGTCGGTTTTGATGTGACTGTGTAATTTAAACACGACTATAGTAGACAAGAACATGGCCTGGGAAAGATGCCCAACACATCATTCCCAAACTGAGTGAAGTCCCTACAACCTCACGTTATGGGAAAGGCACAACACATAACAATATATGTCATCCCCCCCCCCTCTCCACTGCCTTGCGGGATACCTGTTTACGGGAAAGACTTCGGGAGTAAGCCCTGAGGAAAAATCTGCACCCTGTGCTATCTCCAGTCGTCTCGATAAAATCTTGCCACTAGCCAAAGGTAGCGCAGGATCAGAGAGTGAGGTTGACAAAAGGCGCTGTTTCTTTCTTCTTTTAATCCAAATGACCGCACGTTACCCATTTCAGCGGATTCAACAAGAGAGAAGACTGTCCACAAGGCTGAACAAAGACAATAGTCTTCATCACGTGTGAAGAACGAACATCAGGCCCTTTTTAAAGGTTAGTCTTCGATTCAAAGGATTGGACAAGTGCTTCATAATGCTGTGTTTCGCAGACTAATGTCGGTACACGAGACCACAATCACCGATCCGCAAAACGCGCCAAGAAACTAGGCATACAATTCCAACGTTTCCTCGCTTCAATCGATATTCAAATGAATATGATTGTCTCTTGATCAAAACATTACATCCGTCATAATTGTCATTTAAAAATGGTTGGAACTTTTGTGATATATACATATTTAAAACGTATACAATTTAAAGATGGCCAGAGAAAGAACAATAAAATAAACATTGAGCACCTATATGTGATATATACACATTCCATGTGTATGATACAGCCAAGAATAACATCACTGCTTCCCAGAGAGCATGTCGTAAGAGGCGACTAACTATGTTATATGGTATAACACCGGCCATGGTTAGATGATTTGTTAAGAGCAGCGTAGATTGCACCTAACAGGCTGCGGGTCTACCCAAATGCGGTCAGACATAACAATTGTGACTCCTCTTACAACATACTCTCAGGGTGGCGGTGGGCCTATCTATTTGTCACGATTCTACCCTAGTAAGGCTAGGTAAGACTATTCCTATTGCCAGTATGAAAGTGATCTTATCTTACACCGTATTGGGCTTAGCCCAGGCTGTCAGTCGCCTCTTACGACAAACTCTAAATGCTATTCTCATTTTATCTTGTCCCTATCATAACCAGATTCATTCTCGAGAGAATCACTCTAGCGTACCCCTTATCTTTGCACAAAAAACAAACAAATGCATTGTTGCTAATACAACAATTTAACACATCCTTTCGTGTATCAAGATCAGCATCTGGCGGTGGGAGGGGAAGGTATAATTTGTTACATACACGGTTCTGTTTGTCATCCTAAAGCAACATAAGCACGCGCTCTGCCCACGCGTAAACAAAATGGCTGGCGAAAGATAAACACACAAACCTAATCAGGTGCACAAATTGTGTACATGACAACATTGTGGGCCAAATTTATTTGCCGATGCCTTAAGCAAGCTAAGATTTTGGCATAACAAAAAAAATATAAATACGCGCAAACTGGCAATATTTTAAGCCGTGGCTAAAACATGAAATATATTATAATTACCGAAACGGACATTTTAAACAGCACAAAATGGACAAACAAAAGTTTTGAACATAACCTATGTAATATTTATACACATATATGATCACCATAATTTTCTACTAAATTTTGTGGTTAGATGACGTGGGAAGATTGTGGTTTTCTGTCGTGTGCCAGCTTTGACTTCGATGTTGTTGTCATTCCGTGTTTCTTTGGTGTCTCACTACATCATCTATCCATCCTTTTCGTGGTCTGCATTTTGCTCTTCAACTCTGATGTCTGGTATTGTAGATACGAGCAGCTAGTAATATGTTGCATTCTTATCAGGTGTCCGTACCATTTTATTTTCTGCCTTTTCATGTGTCCTATGAACGATGTTGCACCCACCTTCTGTCTGATATCTTTATTTCGTACTATGCCCAGCATTGTTATCACCTACAACTTCTCTCAAGCGCCTCATTTGGTATACCATGATTTTTCTTTCTTGTATCTTTGTGAAATCCATGTCGGACACTGGTAGCAGAGAGTTGGTATAAAAATAGTATTTATCAGCCGTCTCTTTGTCTTCATTGAAAAGTGTTTGTATTTGAATAATAGTGAGAGCTGATAGAAAACGGCATTTACCTTTTAGGAGTTTTTGATTCTACCTCTCTATCTCGTGTGAACACGATGCCCAAGTATATGAAATACTGATCTGTTAAAGTTCTATGTTTTATAACCTGTATTTTTAGTGTGTTCTTTAGTCTACTGATTTTCATTGTCTGTCGTTGCTGTACTAATACTCATATTACGTAAATCGATATATATATATATGTGTGTGTGTGTGTGTGTGTGTCTGTATGTCTGTCTGCGTGTATGTGCGTGTATGTGCATGTATATGCTCTCGTGCGTGTATGTGATTCTGGTACAAATATACGTGCCTGACCCTCCACTGTCTATCTGTTCGTCTGTCGATTTGATAATCTGCTCATCCGGTATATACGAGTATTATGTGTCAATATATATTTATGTATGCATCCACCACTGTATCCACGAATCTATCCACCAATATATCCACTAACCTTTCCACCAATATGTCAACTAATCTATCCACCCATCTATCAACCAATCTATCAACCAATATATCCACCAATATATCCACAAATCTATCCACCCATCTATCAATCAATCTATCCACCAATCTATCAACCAATCTATCCACCAATATATCAACCAATCTATCCACCAATATATGCCCCAATCTATCCACCAATACATCCACAAATATATCCACCCATGCATCCATCTATCAACATGTGTCTCGCCGCAGGCGTATCTAGTTCTCTATTTAACCGACATTTGTTTTAAATCAATCAATCAATCGATTCTCTCTTTGCTAGATACATCACTGCTTTTAGCTCAACAACAACAAAAAATTAATTACAACCTGTAAACTGCCACCAGAAACTCTACTTGAGTTTGCAAATGTTGAAAACCCATTACAGTATTATAAATTAGACCTAAATTGAAAAATTAAATTCGAAGGTTAAAAAGGGAATTCGATCAAGTGAAAGGTAAAATTGGAAACAATAACAGTCCGCTATAAATAAACTTATGAGAATTCGGTTAGAATTTGCGGAAAATAAATTGGAAATCCTAGCAAAAAGCTATTTCGCGATTTAGACAGTTTACAGTAATGATATGACCTAACTGGCTAAATGTCTTGCAACAAAGAGAGGAATGTTTACTGTTTTCATGTAATTCCATATCTGTTTGGAACTAGTTAACAGGTAAGTGCTATTTTTGGTACACAACATTCATTATGTGTAATTTATTTTAAATTTAAAATAACCTACTTTATTTTTTCTTTATTTGTTGTACAATTGTATTGCTTTGGGCAGAGGAGACTAACACCCCGGCAGGTGAAGCACGCTGATCAGACTATGTTAGTCAAGGTCAGGTGACACATACTGAATAGACTATGTTAGGGTCAGGTTAAACATACTGATCAGACTATGTTAGGGTCTATGTCTATGTAGAATGCGTTGTGTTTTAGTTTACAGCTTGACTCCGATATTTCAGCAGATATTTGTGGACACTGTGTTAGCTTTTCCTCGTCAATCCCTTCTCCCTAGCCAGTCTGCTTTCTTGCAGCCTGTTGTCTAGGACCAACGCGTGGAAGTGTACAATGGTATTGACAGCTCTGGGTGGCTGGCCCTGACGCTAGCTGTCAGCTGTGAGTCGCTGGCCCTGACGCTAGCTGTCAGCTCTGCGTCGCTGACCCTGACGCTAGCTGTCACCTCTGGGTCGATGTCCCTGACGCTAGCTGTCAGCTCTGGGTCGATGGCCCTGACGCTAGCTGTCACCTCTGGGTCGATGTCCCTGACGCTAGCTGTCACCTCTGGGTTGCTGTCCCTGGTGCTAACTATCTCTTCTGGGTCGCTGTCCCTGACGCTAGCTGTCACCTCTGGGTCCCTGGCCCTGACGCTTGCTGTCAGTTCTGGGTCGCTGTCCCTGACGCTAGCTGTCAGCTCTGGGTCCCTGGCCCTAACGCTTGCTGTCAGCTCTGGGTGGCTGGCCCTGACGCTAGCTGTCAGCTCTGGGTCGCTGTCCCTGGCGCTAGCTGTCAGCTTTTGGGTTACTGACCCTGGCGATAGCTGTCAGCTCTGGGTCGAAGGCCCTGACCCTAGCTGTAAGCTCTGGCTCGCTAGCCCTGACGCTGGCTGTCAGCTTTGGGTCGCTGATAGCTGCAGCTCATGCCCTTCTCAAAATTGTGATCCTATTCTCAGGTCTCACGAAGGTAGATACCACATCTAGTTCTGTCGGATATCAATGAAAGACTATATTATCACCTAAACACTCTATGCGAGTGATGAAACCATTCGCAATTGGAATTGGATAAGAATAAGATGTCCGGGCCCAACTCTGTGGGCTAGGTGTTTGTCATCTTGGTTTATAACCCCTTCCTTTTTCTTTGCGTTCATGATCTTTTGGTCATGCTATATCTGCAGGCCAGTCGTCATGATGAAGTCTGTAGTCTTTACCAGGTCGGAGCGGCTGCCCCACAGCTTTTATTTCAGCTCCGCACCCTCTGGTCAGGTCTGGCATCTCATTTCCCTATAGATTGGACATTGCTGTAGAATATGCTCAGGGTTCTGGCATCCTGTTCCACTTGGGCATTCATCGGTGTATGAGATCTTCAGTCGGTACAGATGTTCTAGTAGTCTGCAGTGTCCCGTTCTCAGGCGAAATAAGGTAGTTTGTTGATTTCTTTTGAGTTGAAAATTGGGCCTGTCGTACTGCTTATGTTTCTGTCTTCTCTCCATTGGGGTATATACTAATTTCTGATGATGTTCTTGATTTCTCTGTATGGTACTCGATGATTAAATTGTGCCTTTTTGCTGCCATCTTTTGCCAGAGCATCAGCTCTCTCGTTTCCCGTGACTCCGCAATGGTTTGTTTTTTGTATTGTCTCTAATAGTACTCTGCAGTCAGTGAATACAGCTATTTTTGTTGGAGGTTGCCTTTCTGTTTGAAGTATTCTCAGTGCTCGCAGGAGGACCATCGATTCTGCTCTGAGGTTTGTGGACGAATTTCGTGTTGGGAGGGCTTCTTCTGTTATATTTCTAATTTTGTGTCTTATGAATATGACTCCTCCCCCGTTTCAGCCTGCCCCCTCAAGAATTATAACACCAATGCATAATTCTTGGTTCGAATCCCGTCGATCTACAAACCGTACATGGCATGAGTTTTTGTTAATGACCGCTTCACCCAGTCGACCCAACTGTAAACGGGGACATGACAAGGTCGGAAATAAAAATTCGGAACATCAGTTGGAGCTACGGAGTTGGTGTTCTGTTGTTGGCACTATCAGCGCAATGAAAGACACTGAGCAGATTTGGGGGCACCTTGGGACAGTAAAGTCATTTTCATGAACCATTTTCTCTTTCAATTTCTTGAAAGTGATTCAGGTTCCTATCCATGCATGAGCAAATGACAGACAAAGAGAATGAGAGAGGAAGTGAGAGAGAGAAAAAACAAAATAATTGCTGAGTATACGGAGGAAAAATAGAGCGGAAATGAAAGAGAGGTAGACAGATAAATACATAAATGTAAATGACCAAAATGTAGAGAGAAAGAGAGAGAGAGAGAGAGAGAGAGAGAGAGAGAGATCAATAGTAGGAACGAGTTCGAACGAAACAGAACAGAGATGAGAGAGAAACATAGTGAGAAAAACATACAGTACGAAAAACATAACCAGCGGAAGGGGGGAATAAAGAGAGCACTGGGAGACAAAGTACTAAAACAAAGAACGAAAGAGAAAAAGAGGAGAACATTAAGAGGAGCGCAGAAGAATGAGATTGAAAGAGGGAGAATAACAGAAAAACAATGACAGAGAGAGAGAGAGCGAAAGAGAGAGAGAGAGAGAGAGAAAGAGAGAGAGAGGGGTGAGTAAAGAGCCAGTGAAAAATAAAGATGGGAAGCAAGAAAAAACTAATAAACTCAACAAGGAAAAGTAATAACGAGCAGAAGAGGAAAGATGAACAGAAGAAAGAGAAAATTGCAGGGCATAATTGTCTCTTACAAACAGTATCCATGATTTATGTCAAGGTCACATAGGCTAGATTTACCTGCCAGCAGATGCCAAAATACGCACCGTTATTCTTCGTTTCCCTCAAAAATTGCTAAAAATGCGGAAACACAAATACGTGGGATCATCATAGAAACACAAAAAAAGAGTTTAACGGTAAAATGACGACAAACAATTTGACATTAAAACACATATGTCTTTGTCAGAAAACAAACACGCCGAGCTCATAATGTATGGAGACATGAATTCGAGAAATGTCTGACTCGGAATTTCATTAATTCATGGCATTTGCATTTTTTGCTATTACTTAATGAAAGGGTCGCTACTACAGCTGCAACCCCCCCCCCCCCCCGCCCCCCCCCCAACTTCCATATCCCCCCTAACGGGAAGCCTGTGTCCGAGAAGTGGTAGTGACGGCTTAAAAAGCAGTGTTAAATAGTGGTTTTACATGGCAAGCTGACCAGCCTCGTGAACAATGTGGGCGTTTACGTCATGCCTGTAAAGTTACGAGGAGTGTTCAAATGAAACCGGACCTAATTGCACCAAGTGAACATATGTACGATGCGCATGATGACGTCATTTCTGATGTAAACAACACATACCAACCGTCAGGTTTGCAAAATGTCATTAAACTCCGACTCTTATTTTCCTCAGCAGACCGTTGAAAACATGGCGGATGTGATACGGAATTCGTCCAGAGTTGATCAGCGAGCGGTGATTCGGTACTTGAGGTACTAGCTTTCCTGACATCCTGAGCGTGCTGGTGAAGTGGACCTGGGTCCTCCTGTCAGTTGTGCAATGCTTGGCTTCATCTGCGTGTCACTCACTACTACGGAGATCACATCAAACTTCACCTTATTAGCCAGACTGTTGTCCTCGACAACAGCCCGTTTCCAGGACGACCAACGAGGAGGTCTGGTGAGGGTCTTAGCCAGTATATTTCTCATGACCCTGACTAACGTTGTTTGATCAGTGTGTTTTTCCTGACCAGACGTTAGCCTCATCGTCCCATTCGCTACAGTGAAACACATCCAAACGTCGCCAGGCAGGCCACGTCATGGAATCGACAGGGAAAGAGGAAAAGAGTTATACCAAGAAACGCCTGTAGAAGACATTGTTAAGATGAACTACGGATCCTGGACCTCAACTGAAAAACACGGAAAGGACAGCTGAAGATCGAACTTGCTGAAGGAGGGTTGCCAAGAAATCAGCGAAAGGGTCAGGTGCAGGGGCCTTCTCTATATCGAAGGTCTGCTGCAACTGATCTCCAACGTCTTCTGTCTGTTGCGTGCATTGTAAAATGTGCCAGTCTTTTCTCTGACTATTGTTTTCTTCTTCTTCTTCTTCTTCTTCTTTTTCTTCATCTTCTTCTTCTTCTTCTTCTTCTTCTTCTGCGTTCGTTCTCAATCTCCCGCTACCAAACCCTGAAAGGGCTTAAGTAGCAGAATGTAGTCTAGTGAACGAATGCGTTGTGTTGTAGTTTACAGCTTGACTGCAATATTTGCTCCTTTCGGTCCAACACATCCGACTTCAGCAACCATTTTTTTAGTACCGGGTTAGCATTCCCTCTTTGATCCCTTCTCCTAAGCCAGTCTGCCCTGCTACAGCCTGTTATCCAGGATCACCGCGTGGAGGTGTAGAATGGTCTTGGCAGCTCTGGTTCGCTAGCCCTGACGCTAGCAGTCAGCTATGGGTCGATGACCACCGCAGCTCATGCGCTGCTCGGCGACTTGATCCCGAACCATTGTTTGATTGCATCCGTCTACTTATAACGACGTTGCTTACCTTCCGCTTGCCTCCATCTTTCCTTCCAGTATTGTTTTCAGCAAAGGTGTTCCTTACGTTAATGTGGCCAAAATAACTATACTAGCAACCCTGATTCCGTTCATTAATTTTCTCCTCTTTTCTCATTTCTCCATTATGTATTAGTTTGTTTCGCAAAAGATGCACCATAATCGTCTTTATGTCCACATTTTGAAGGTTCACATTTTCTTCTATAATCGTTTGTTCATTTTCAAAGTTTCTACATTATACAGTGACGACGCGTGTACATACGATTCGTGTACTGTGGATTTACAGTTTTTGTAATCATTCGTGGGTCCAACAAATTAGAGCGTCAGATTGAATTTAGCATGTACAGCCAGCAGGCTGCTTGAATAATCCCTGTCGATAATCTTCGTCATTTGCGAGGGTAAAGACTGGGCATTTATGATTTCGCCATGACAGAACAGATGAAAACAGAACTTCGTCATGATAAACACAGATGAGAAACTAAATAAAAATAGTGTTACAGCTAACAATATATGAGCCAGACAGACTCAGTAAGAAGTAAAAAGGAACAAAGTTTTCTCATTGGAATAAGAAATCAGAAAAATGAAATTTCTGGCATTTTAGGTTTTTCACAGTTACGATAAAAAATCGTTGGAAGATAATGAGAGAGAAAGAGAGAGAGAGAGAGAGATATAGTGGGGGTGGGGGAAGAACAGCACCAGATCTATTCGTCTCGGAAATAATCTAGAAAGTTGGTTACAGCCAAAAAATGGGGGTGGGGGTGAGACAATGTGGGGAAAGAAGGAGTGGATGGCGGGGGTGTTCATTAAAGAAACGTATAAGCAGAATGGTAAAACGTGATGAAAGCTTCTCTTTTGTAGCGGATAGAAAGGTTCGGGACCCGACGTCTCACCGTTACGTTTATTGCCTCTAGACAGACGATATGATGGTGTGTTTGGTGTCGTCTGTGAAGAGATATGTTCCAACTATGAAGCCGAAATAACAACTAGGAAGGGGTACTTGAAGACTGTATCTACCCTGTCACCTTGGTTAGTTAGCTGCCCGTCACGAGATCATCAGTCGGGTTTGTCTTGATGATGCAACTTGCACTGTAATTGAATTTTAGTGAGAGGGAACCGTTCTGGCCATCTACCTCACTCTCTGGTCCATATCTACATTTGGACCAGTGGCAAGACATAAGTCAAGATGACTGGAGGTAACTCAAGATGCAGGCACTCTGGTACAACCTCCCTTCAGGCCTGAATTCGTTTGAAACTTGCGGTATTCGATAGTCCTCCGTTCTCATTCATATTGTTAAGAGTCGAGTACTTTACTTCTCCACACAATCACTCACCATGTGAGCGATGTGTCGTGAACATGTTGCTAGTCGGGCAGGGCCCAAACTCTCTAAGGCGATGTGTTAGTCCGTCGTTGGCCTGTGTACATTTTACAGTAAATCCTAACCGGTACTGTCAGCAAACAAGACGCCAATCTCATGAAGTTCAGCCGCGTGCCCTAGATCAATAAAATACGACACAGGGTAACATAAATACTACTGCAAGCAACCTAAGTCCATTCCAGGATAATCAAAATGAAAAATAAAACAAAATGAACGAATGGAAAACCAGAACATGTTTCTGTGGACACAGGTGCAAGTCGTCAACTGGTGTGAATTTCAGTCAAATTTGTGGCTTGGCCGTAGCCATTACGGACTAAAACAAGAGATCAAGACAAGAACGTGGTCGGTTAGGAGCCATCTTGGTGCGGCTCATCTAGAAAATCCGGGGTATGCAGATTTCCCGGTTACCAAATCCTTCTTGTTCAACAGCGGAAATTAGAAGCTGTTTGGTCACATTAGGTCGGTGAACTGCCTGTATGTCCCTCTCTTCGGTGCTTTCTGCATGTGTGTCTCTTACCGCGTGCTGTGTCTTTGTCTAGTATCTGAATCTGAGGTATCAATGCGACAGGGTAGGAACAAAAGCAGTCATGTTACCATAGACACCATATTTGTGGACATACACCACAAGAAAGAATACGACATAAATGGAGGTCAGCTGTAACTGTCCATGTCTCACGAGCATAGAGGAATATTGACAGGACCAATGTACGCGTATATTGGTAAAATCTAGACGATGAATATTACGAATGTGGGACCCGTCCAGGACCGGCAACACCTGCTTATATGTCCCAGTGTGCAGAAATCATGTACAGTGGAGGGCATGATGGTGACCATTAGCACTGACGGTGGTTGATTTAGGGGCGAAGACTGTGTGAGGTTCCCAGGCAAGGAAAGTTAGTAAGTACTAGAATTTAACATCTTATGTACAATCAATCAATGCCTAACCAATACTTGGTCATTGATAGATTTCAAAATGAATGTCATCTATAACAATTTTCAATGTCACACTTTGGGTGTGTTTGAGGTCAAGGTGTCAGTATTTCCATTTATGTATACCCAAACAATACCATCCGAAAGTTTCGATGATTCTTTGTCTCATGTTAGATGAAACAAGTAATGTAGTTAAAGTCGACTGTATAGAGTTGTGCGTGTAGCTGGCAACATTATAGTGCAATCTAAGCTTTCCAATATCCACTACATGACTGCAAACTTCCTTGTGCACGACTTTCAACAGGAAGCCAAATTGAGCATTTTATCATAACAATATAACATGACATTTTAATGCTGAATAACTGTGAAGATAAAAAATTTCAGATGTTTAAAGAGATTCAAGGAAAGTAAGGCAGTGGGAGTGCACCATCAAGATAATAGACAGAAAAAGGTTGGATCCATTACAGGCATCTTTAGAATCTGGAACGGATTTGGTCTGAAAATGTCGCACGAAAATATCACCCACATTAAGTTAGCACACACTTTTCCTTTAAAACAAAATCTGGCCTGTATAAAATTGTATTTGCAAGTAAGAGGATTCTGGAACGCTGATGGCTGTTTTTTTATTTTGTTTTGGCTTTTTTTTAAATCGATGTTTCTGCGTTACTGAAAATAACAATTTAATAATAAAATTATCATTCTTTTTCGCATTCACCATTTTTTTTATTAAGTCTTCGCACGAAGTCCAGTTATTCTGGAAAAGAGTTACCTCGACTGAGAGTTCTTCAGTTCAGTTCAGTTCAGTTCAATTCATCCCGTAACCCATCAGGTCGTTGGGGCACACATGAAGACACTCCCAAATCCCACGTCCTTTTTCTTTGTCTGCCGCCACCTGTCGTATCTCACCAGGATGAAGGCTTGACCACTCAGTTATATTGTCCACCTACCCCTTCCTTGGACGTCCTCGCTCTCTCTGTCCCGGTACGGAACAAAAAGAGTACCGAGTTGGTAATTTCGTTGGACCTCGCAACGTGCCCGCACCAGGTCATCTTTCGTCTTTTGATAGCTGTGAACAGATCTTCAAAAGGACCAATAGCGTTTTCAACTCTCTACGTTCGTGACACGATCTTTATATGTAACATTTAGGAGTTTTCTATAGCACTTCATTTCTATTGCATGTTCTTCGGGGCGCACACAAATATTCGGATGAAAGTTCGGCTCCGTGGACCAGTTCTAAGTTCGACGCGTTCTTCATTAAGGGGTGATCACTCTTAAGATGGGTTCGTTCCCGGAGTCTCTTTTTGTTAGGCAGGTACCACATGGTGGATATGATACTCCATCTTTGATCTTGTGGTCTAACTATGGGGCATGCCCAGCGGTGTTTTGAATGGACGTCATTGATGATTGACATTCTCCGCCAGTTTTCATTAATAAATATCAAATACAAACATTAGCAAGTATAGTTTAATCACTGTGCTAGAATTAAAGACATGAAACTTACATTATGACTATAAGATCTTCGTTAGGCACAGAGTAAAACATCGAACAAATAATTCAATTGGAGACGTACTTGTCTAAACGTATGAGAACACGATAAGTCTCGGCAGCAGGAAGTCTTCTGTTGGACGCAGCAGTCACGATGTCATTTGTGGGATGGGCTTAGCGGCTCCATCCTTGCAGTCTCTCCGCAGAATCTGGCCTCGGCAAAGGATCCCTCTGGAGACCAGACTTCGTATTTACTCTTCCTGCATTGTTGTCCCAATTCTCATGTATGGCTCCGAGTCCGGGACATTACTACAGCAGGACCGACAGGGTCTTAAGGTCTTCCATCTGCGCAACCAGAGGCGCATCCTTGGGATCGTCTGGCATGACATGATTTCCAACAGCGAAGTAGTTCGACGTACTCAACTTGTAGACATTGCCTCAACGATTGATCGCCGTCATCTCTCTCTCTCTCTCTCTCTCTCTCTCTCTCTTTCTCTCTATATCAATCACTCTCTCTCTCTCTCTCTCTCTCTCTCTGTCTATATCGCTCTCTTTATGGTCGCGTTGTTCGCCTTTCCCAGCCCACGAGATGCTGCGACAGTCTGTGTGGGCGAGTTACGGAAAGAGGTCATGGGCATTCCAGAGACGTCCTCAGGGCCGCCCTCGCAACACTTAGCTAAAACTGATCGCCACCTCCCCAACAGAACTGCATACCGCCTGGGACTTGGCCATCAAATGCGGTCATGTACATGGCCATTCGACGCGACGGGCCCTGGTCGTCTAAGCGTGCTATTGATTGATTGTCGGTATTTAGAGAAGTTTGAAGAGTGGTGGAACGAAGCATCATCTTATCCTGTGTATACCACAACAGGAGCATGGGGGCCGCACATATATGAAGGTGATGTCTTGGCATAACTTCTACGCAATATGATTTCGGGGTTAATGTTGTGATTGTTTCTGTGGCATTTTTTTTTGGTGCTAGATATTATTGCTAAGATAAGTAGAGCAGCAAAGATGGCGCCATAACTGGCTGCTGACCTACATTGATCTTCTGTTATAGCTCATTATGGATGCCGCCAGATCATGGATTTCCGTGAATTCATACAGTCGACGACTTACACTTGTGTTCACAGAAACGTTTTGTTGTTTTCCATTTGGACTGGTTCATTCGTTTTGTGTGTTTTCTTCCGTCCGATTATCCTGGAATGGTCATCGGCTATATAAATAGCACTACTCTTAAACGTGTGTCATATTTCAGGGTCTAGTTCACACAGCTGAACTTCACAAGATTGGCGCCCTTCGTCCTAGCTGAAGACAGTGTCAGCTTTGTTGTATGAAATTTAGACACAACTATAATGAACTGTCACCTGGAGAGAGATGGGCTCCGTCAGGTGTCTAGCGGCCCAAGACACACCGTTGTGGTATGGCGGGAGCTGGTACTACAAACTGCAATAACGGTGCTTCAACGACCTTCTAGGTTATGGGACTGATGATGATGATGATGAATATTGCCAACCAAATTTGCTTGGTGTTTTCGTTTTCGTTTTTCTTTTTGCCCCTGAAGAAAGTATGTTAATCGAAATGTACGTTTCTGTTCGAGCACTGGCTCTGAGTCATACACTTTGTAATGCTATCAACTATCCACATAGGCAACCCTCTTTAGTCGTATTTTTGACATGTATTGCAGTTTGGCAGAGTGATACCGAGGTTCGAATAGTGATCAAGGACAGTAACACTTTAAACATGTCTAAACACGTAGAGAGAGCCAACTAACTAGGTATGGATATTGAGCTGACTATATTGAACTATAGAAATTTAAGCCACAAGTTCGAAGACAAAAATTGACAAGTCAATCAAAAGTAAAGACCATGCCCACCATTCAAAACAGACCAGATGAATCAAGACTGGGCGTGTATTTGTTGAAGACCTTCGCTCTACAGTGAGCTGGTAAATGTTTTATTCTACTTCTTCTTCTTTGACGTTGTGTCGTAGCGAGGCTGCGATATCTGCTATCTTCGGTCGACACATTCGGTTTTTTTAAACCGGATTCGCCTTCCCACTGCGATCTCCACACTAGTATGCAGACTGCATCAGTGTGTCCCATTACCAGGGCCAGTGCCTAGAGACGGAATAGGGTCTTGGTCAGTTCTGGTTCACTGACCCTGATGATGTCAACTCATTCACTGTGCTACATCTCCAACAGCCATTTTTAATTTATTAATGAGTTTCGTCTGAGTGATATCCGATTTGAAAATAATTGCACCACTGTAACGTCACAAGCATATCGTAACACATCGTAAATCTGCTGGTTCATAAGGCTTCCAACCTCATAATGTAAAACCTTGACTATTGAAACATCTACAACAAACTCACCGGTAGAGGCTTCCTGTGCAAAGATTTGTTATATTGGAACAGAAAGTACTTTGCCTGAAGCGAAATGGAGTATCGTCCTTAATGAGTATAGAAGTTCTAATTGATCACTATCGATCACAAATCATTGATAGATATGTTCTGCAGATGGATATAATTGTTTTGGTTGACGTAAGGGGAAAAAACTCCAGTGGCATACACTGCGATAGAAAATGTTTATAAGACTGTAATACACTTTGAAGCGGTTGAACATCGGATGAGTAGAGCACTCGCTTTCAGGGCAGAGGTGAGAAGGAAACTAACGTCTGGTCAGCCAAAACGTACTGATCGGACATGTTAGTCAGGGTCAGGCAAAATATACTGATCGGACATGTTAGATTTAAGCAAAACATACTGATCAAATATGTTAGTCAGGGTCAGGCAAAATAAACTGGCCAAGACCCTCACTTCGACTTCCACGTAGCCCTCCCTGGAAATGGGATGTTTTCATTGCAGCCTGGCTAACGAGGTGAAGGATCAACGTGATCTCCGTAGTAGTGAGTGACACGCAGATGAAGCCAAACATAGCACAATCGTCTGGAGGACCCCGGTCTACCTTCATCAGCTCGCTTGGGATGTGAAGAAATCTACTGCAACCCGCCACATGACGTCCTTTTCAAGGCCCACAAAAGTGTAACCTATTCATTGTGGGCATTCACAAACCATAACAATAACAAACAACAGCTGTGTCGACTTTAGCATGCGGCGGAGACATAACCAGGTACTTATGCTACTAAAATCGAGAGTTATACACCTCTGCTGCTAGGTGCACACTTACAGTTAGGTGGGATCTTTTTCATGAGAGAGCTCTCTGTTACTTCGATTAACAAAAACACATATTGTTCAACACGCTCCATTTGCCGAGGCAACGAAACTTGTCGTTGTAACTGAGGGTAAGGTCAGTGATAATATAGTTATGACCAGGTCTCCTAAGCTAGTGTTTCCTAAACGTTAATAATATTTATTATAACAATAATTGCTCATCGCAAGCGAAGATTCGGCAGCATCAGACAACTGTTGCGAACTGTTCTCTTGTAGCTGTAAAGACCAATCCTGGAACGGTACAGGGCACACACGTTGGCAACCGGCTATAGAATCGTAGTGCGTTTTGTATTAACGGGCAGCACACTTTCACTGAGCCTCCATGATGTATTTGCTGTCTGCGATATGAGCACCTTCAGTGACACTAGCGCGACAGGTGGTAAGGTTCTGTGCAAGCAACTCCCAATAGGTGACAGCAATATTGAAGCTTTTCATAGACACATTCAAGGGGTCTTTGTAGCGTTTCTTCCCCACCCCTCCCCACGTGGTGAGCGTCTTCATGTTGTGAGCTCTCCGTATACCATTTGCTTAGAGATGCGCTAATCTGGCATGCCAACAACGTCCAGACCATCTTACCTTAGATATTCACAGAAGTGTATGGATGTTTAACGTGTTTTCTGATCTTTACAGTGGCAATCGGCAGGGATGAATACGTCGCATCAAATACTTGCACCTAATTGCTTATTGTTCTTATTTAAATCATCTTGAATTTGCAGTAAAATTGGTTTAAATGCATTCAATGTTTGCATAGGCAGCGGGGCCAACGACAATTAACAAATCCAGTCCGGGTTGTCACGGTGAGTTTGTCAAACAAAGTCCCTGCCGACTGCTAACTGGAGACAGGATTCTCTGTGTCCTTGGACACGGCTGCAGGGGTGGTTAACTGATGTGTTAGTTTATCGTTGGCCTGTGTGAATATTTCCTTGCCGCCCAAAAATTGGTACTGTCAGTAAACAGGGTGAATGAAGTAATTTTCATTAACTTCAGTCGTGTTCACGTGACCGGTGATATGGGACGCAGGGTAACCGAAGTAGCTGATGTTTTTGACAGGATTTTCGAAAATAAGAGCACCACTAACCGAACACAGTCATTAATTGAAAAGTAAAACCACATAGCTTTGTTCCGGACACAGGCGTAAGTCGTCGTTAGTGTGAATTTCAGTCAAATTCGTTCATAATAGACTAAAATACGAGAGCATATGTTAGGCGCCAGCTTGGCTTTATCAATGAATGCTTAGCCAATTACCATTTAATTATAGCAGTGTAATTAATCTCTCGGCATTCAAGAAATAGTTCCATCATTATTCAGATTAAAAATAAGACAGATGATATGGTTATATCTAGAGACAACATGTGTCTGACGACCGTTCAAAAGCAGAGACCCAAGTAAGAATACGTTTAAATGTATGTTCCAGATTCCTCATGTACTTTGATAGCTCGTGTACATCACTTAAAGAAGACTTTCACTAAACGAAACATTTCCAAGAATAGGCAGACAGAAACATGTTACATTTGACCTGTGTTTCTCCGTTTTAACGTCACTTTAACTGAAGCTGTCCCTATAATCTGGAAATATGCGTTTGACAACGAAATAAATATGCTTATTTACCAGATTTGAAAGTAAAGAGAACTTTCTATTATTTCATTCCTTCCCGAATATTTTGGACTTCTGAAAATAATTTATTTTTTTTATTTTAATTTCAAACGAAGCATCACTTAGTTGTGATCTATTTACCTTCAATTAAGGATCACTGAAATAGCTAATAGTATTTACCAAACTGCTCACAATTAAGATCAGAATAGGTTTGAATACATATATTTTACAAATGTTGGTCAACATTTGTGTTTAAGGAAGCATTATTTTTTCATTTTCATTTGTTTTTATTAAAAATTATGAAAACAATTTCCATTTATCAATACATTATTCAACTCTATAGCAGTACATTGATAA
Source organism: Ariolimax columbianus (assembly GCA_036924085.1). Classification (NCBI taxonomy): domain Eukaryota; kingdom Metazoa; phylum Mollusca; class Gastropoda; order Stylommatophora; family Arionidae; genus Ariolimax; species Ariolimax columbianus. Next base: position 12,958,956 of record JAVGWX010000021.1, read on the forward strand.
CGTAGCGACATTCTGTTGGTGGTAATCCACAAGGGAAGATGTTCTAAAAATGACATCTAAGTTAGTCCAGTTGTTTTCACAGTATTCACATTTTACTGAAGGCAAGTGAAGTTGAAAACGAGCTAAAAAACAAACCCTATCAACACCAGCGTAAGTGTTTAAAATGTACGCACATCCAATAAAGAATATTTGTGTTGTATTCAAAATATAGACACACACATTTATATTATGCACACTAGCATGACTGTGCAGAATCTTGAATCTTTACTGCATTGTTGAACTGTCACTATGATTGCTCAATGAAAAAGTCGAATGCCAGAAAGAGAAACTAGAAAGGGAAACAATCAAATAAAAAATACTGCTTCCAAAATTACAAGTTCAAATGGACTTTAATGAGAAAAACGTATTATTTTACAGTCATGGGCACGAGTCTAGTGCCCCATAGCCCCTTGGCTGTGTATTTCTTTTTGAACTTACAAAGCTATACAAATATTGATTCGTATTTCGCGTAAACTCCATAACTCTAAGTCCCCAGAGTCTCGAACTATGATTGACACATTCAAATACCTCTGGTCTTTGAATGATGCTCTCGCGCCTGTCAACTGTCTGTGTTTGGGGAGTAGCTTGTCTCTGGCTACTGTACTGTGTTTGGGGAGTAGCTTGTCTCTGGCTACTGTACTGTGTTTGGGGAGTAGCTTGTCTCTGGCTACTGTACTGTGTTTGGGGAGTAGCTTGTCTCTGACTACTGTACTGTGTTTGGGGAGTAGCTTGTCTCTGACTACTGTACTGTGTTTGGGGAGTAGCTTGTCTCTGACTACTGTACTGTGTTTGGGGAGTAGCTTGTCTCTGACTACTGTACTGTGTTTGGGGAGTAGCTTGTCTCTGACTACTGTACTGTGTTTGGGGAGTAGCTTGTCTCTGACTACTGTACTGTGTTTGGGGAGTAGCTTGTCTCTGACTACTGTACTGTGTTTGGGGAGTAGCTTGTCTCTGACTACTGTACTGTGTTTGGGGAGTAGCTTGTCTCTGACTACTGTACTGTGTTTGGGGAGTAGCTTGTCTCTGACTACTGTACTGTGTTTGGGGAGTAGCTTGTCTCTGACTACTGTACTGTGTTTGGGGAGTAGCTTGTCTCTGACTACTGTACTGTGTTTGGGGAGTAGCTTGTCTCTGACTACTGTACTGTGTTTGGGGAGTAGCTTGTCTCTGACTACTGTACTGTGTTTGGGGAGTAGCTTGTCTCTGACTACTGTACTGTGTTTGGGGAGTAGCTTGTCTATGACTACTGTACTGTGTTTGGGGAGTAGCTTGTCTCTGACTACTGTACTGTGTTTGGGGAGTAGCTTGTCTCTGACTACTGTACTGTGTTTGGGGAGTAGCTTGTCTCTGACTACTGTACTGTGTTTGGGGAGTAGCTTGTCTCTGACTACTGTACTGTGTTTGGGGAGTAGCTTGTCTCTGACTACTGTACTGTGTTTGGGGAGTAGCTTGTCTCTGACTACTGTACTGTGTTTGGGTTGTAGCTTGTCTCTGACTACTGTACTGTGTTTGGGTTGTAGCTTGTCTCTGACTACTGTACTGTGTTTGGGGAGTAGCTTGTCTCTGACTACTGTACTGTGTTTGGGTTGTAGCTTGTCTCTGACTACTGTACTGTGTTTGGGTTGTAGCTTGTCTTTGACAACTCTACTGTATTTGGGTTGTAGTTTGTCTTTACCAACTGTGCCTCGTTTGGGTTGTAGCTTGTCTTTGACAATTCTACTGTATTTGGGTTGTAGCTTGTCTTTAACAATTCTACTGTATTTGGGTTGTAGCTTGTCTTTGACAATTATACTGTATTTGGGTTGTAGCTTGTCTCTGACAACTCTACTGTATGTGGGTTGTAGCTTGTCCCTACCAATTGTACTACGTTTAGGTTGTAGCTTGTCTTTAACAATTATACTGTATTTGGGTTGTAGCTTGTCTTTGACAATTATACTGTATTTGGGCTGTAGCTTGTCTCTGACAACTCTACTGTATGTGGGTTGTAGCTTGTCCCTACCAATTGTACTACGTTTAGGTTGTAGCTTGTCTTTTGACAATTATACTGTATTTGGGTTGTAGCTTGTCTCAGACAACTCTACTGTATGTGGGTTGTAGCTTATCCCTACCAAATGTACTACGTTTCCGTAGTAACGTGTCACTTTGCTCAGAGCACCAGATGCAATTAATCCGCCACAAGAAAAATAAAGACTTTGTTAAATCTCCAAGTCGACCCATCTGTAAATTGATATCTAGTCAGGGTAACATTTCAGAATCACCACAAGAGTTACTGCCGTCTGCACTGTCAGCAATGAAATGGACTCGGCATCCACGCCATGGGGGCACCAAGGTTTAATGAGGTCGCTTCCAAGAACCATTTATCATTTGAAATGCAATTATGATCGAGGTATTTATTCCAATTGTTAAGGTCCTGCGAATAGAATTAATAGGGCTGGAGAATATAGGCAGCAATAATCTTCAGTCGGCACGCAGTATGCAGGAAATATTTATATTTCCACCCCGATACTTTAAAAAAAAAAATTACGCATCAAGCATGAAAAACAAATGCAAACTTTTTTCAATTGTTGAGAAAGTCGGTTTGTAAGACCAACATGTATATGGCCGGTTGAGTAGTTAAATGGAGGATTGGCTGCTTCCTTGCGGCTTCCATGATAGCCAACTCATCCTTTTTCGTTACTATTTGTTCAGTTTTCGCATCTAATCTCTAAATAAGGATGCAATCTGCAAACTTCCTGGCGAGCATGGTAGGAAAAAATGCTTCTGGTTTGGTCGTATCTACAAAATATTAGTTGCCATGGATACGAAGTGGAGATCGATCCTTTTATTCCAATAGTGGTGAGCTTACTGAGGAGCCCTAAATTGGGACTATAGCTAGGAGAACCCATATCCCCACTTCTTTAGTACGCCTCAACTCTCCTTCACTATAATTAAATTCACGCGTAAGTCACTTTGTTTTAATTTCACGTTAGTTACACCACTGTCTGATATAAAGTGCACAATTGGAGTGCTTTTTATGGAACCGGATCGTTGCTGAACGAAGTGGCGCATACGATACTCCAACATCAAGTATGAAAATGGAGATGGAGGCGGTGACAGAAGCTCTGAAGTGGCTGTCTGAGACATCTTCAACAGGAGCAGTCATCGTGACAGACTCTCAAACACTTCTTCGAAAGATGCAGAATGGGTGGCTACGACATGAGTGGAAAGCAGCGCTGGAGACCTCAAAAGTCCAGGGGCTGGTGTGGATGTACTATCCTGATCATGCTGAGGTTCCGGGCAACGATTTTTTGGCGTCACACGCACCCATAACAGGCACAGCGGACATGGATAAAGTTGACATAGTGAAGGTTATCAAGGACCACCTGCTGGAAAGTGACACTGCTTTGGATGAGTCTGCAAGGCACAGGCTGCGGCACTTTGGAATCAAATTACAATTCAATGGATCAGGGAACCTGAGAGGACTAAATAGGAAGGTGTACAACCAACAGGCTACGGGCACCATCAGCATCTACATTTTGCGCCATCTGCTGAGAGAGAATGAGCACCTATGGGTATGCCCGGAGTGCAGTGAAGTCGACTCCTACAACAGAACAGAACATGGAACATTCTCACTCTCATGGATCGTGGGAAAAAAAATCCTTCAACCGAGAGTAAGGAGGTTTCCTATTTCTTTGTACTAAGTGCAGAAGATAATTCGGGGCTCGGATTGGCTTATTTAGCCATTTTCGAACTTCTGCGAACAGTGAATGCTGACAAAGTGGTCCTCATCGATTGCGATGGACGAACAACACTCAAGTAGGGTCGTAAATTTACGTAAAAGAAAAATAGGAATACAAATAGGGATGCGATCTCTCAAGTCTGAATATACACTGTCAAGTCAAGAGTAATATAAAGTTTCCATAGAACAAGTATTCCGCGTCTGTTTTTTTTTTTTTTTTTTGCTGTGGTAATGTTTCTATTAATTTTGGAACAGAAGAGGTGTACAGTCTCTGGTGACATAATTAATTCCCTCTTTAAAGCCAAGAAACAGACTTGCAAACTTTCTTATAATTCTGCAGAGTCTATGTATTGGTTTCTACAAATATCATACTTATATTTCATACATTTTTCAATAACAGCTTTTCCTGAATTTATAGATGTATCTATTATTTCTATTGGGAGTAAAAAATGAGTGTGTTCAGAAGTCTTAAAAATAACTAAGTGGATATGTTAACGTAACAATGTTTGAGTCATATTAAGCCTAAAAGCCATACCTGGTCATTATTCTAGCTGTTATGTGAATTTAAAGCTATATCTGGTAATTAATTTAGATGAATTAAAACCCAAATGCTGCCATTCATTAAACTGCTGGGTGAATTAAAAACCATATGCTGTCATTAATTTATATGTGGTTATATTTGGTTATTGATATATATGAATTAAAAGCTACGTGTAGTCGTTAATTTAGATTAAATAAAATATATATTTGAGGTGAATTAAATGTCACATTTGGTCATTCATCTAGCTCCCACATGAGTTAAAACCAATACTTGGTCGCTAATGTAAGTGAATTAAAAGCCATGCATGGTTATTAATGTAAGTGAATTCAAAGCCAAATTTGGTAACTGATGTAAGGGTATTAAAAGCCATACTTGGTCATTAATGTAAGCGAATTAAAAGCCATTCTTGGTCACTAATGTAAGCGAATTAAAATATGTATGCGGTCATTCGTTGAGATGCCATGTGGATTAGAGATTGTAGTCATTTTTCTAGGTGATTTAAAAGTCATGTGTGTTTATTATTCTGTGTAAGTTAAAAGCAATCTGCAGTCATTCTGTGAAAGACTAAAGGGATCAGTTCTCCTCGACGACATTACTGGCCCAAACCGGGTGTATTAAACTGACCGGTTTTGATGTTGTCAGAAACTACAGATGTTGAGTTCTTCATTCGTGTCTATGCTTTTCCTGGTTATTCGTTTCTTCTCATTTTCCGAGGCTTACTGAAGAGACGAACCTGTAGTGCAATGCTAGATTTCTCAGTAGACGCATCAATAGGAATAGCACAGTGTCGACCTCACCTAGTTGGACTGGCTGCTGTAGCATAACTTGTGTTCAGGTGCACCAAGATGGGGTCATGGTCAATTTTGTTTCACCTAACCCTCTCCGAAAGAAGCACGTCGTATTTTTCGCTTAACAACGAACAAGATCCACAAAAAAAAGGGAGCGACCAAAGAGAAGAAGAAAGTATTCCTGGTGAAAAAGAACAGTTATCAGTTTTCAGTGTCATGGGCTGTGACATACAAACAAATAACGAACAAAATATTCTCTTCTTCGTTTCGCATTTTGTCCTGCTTGTGCCTTTGAGCGTCAGGTTATGAAGAGGTTTTTATTGGGCCCTATTATGTAGTTCATACATAGGGGAGCTTTACTGCTTTTGGTATTTCTGCTATCCATCTTTTGCGTGGCCGGCCTATGATTTTGAATCCATTGGATCTGTTTAGTATTGCTTTCTGGGGGATACTATCTCGTGTTTGTCGTGTCACGTGGTCGAAAAGTCCCGTGATGAGGTCTAGCACTGGTGTTGTACCTACTTGTCTCCTAATATCTTCGTTTCTGATTATATCCATTCTTGTTACTCCAAGCGTTATATACAGGCATTCCATCTCTGTTGTTACCATGTTTCATTTTTTGTTTATGTCTAATTTTGACACTGATAGTACATTGTGGGTAGGGATTTCGTGCTGTATATTGTTCTTTTTATATCAATTGTCACGGGCTTACATAATAAATAATAGGGGCATTTAACTTGACTTAACTTAACTTCTTTATACTGGTTTAAAAGACTCTACAGAGTCTGTATACAACCAGTTTCTTGGATGGTGGGTTTTTTTTTAACCGATGTGCGAGTCCATCTTAATAGACTCAAACACTAAACCTAGGTAGACCCGCTCAATGAGTTGCCACGTTTTATTCCAAATTTGTTGGATTTCAGTGTCGTTTTTTATTTCTGCTGAATTATGTTACCCAGGTATGTGATATTTTCCACTTGTTGGTTTTGAATGACTATTGTTGTTTCTATTTCTCTTCTTGCAATCGTCATAACTACAGTTTTCTCTAAGTTGAATTTCGTATTGTGGCCCATACAGACTTCGTTGGTATGTTTCTGCAGTTGTTTTTCTGTTGTTACGTGTAGTGCTTGGTCGTCAGCAAAGATAAGATAATTTAAGTAAGCTTTACTGTAAATCGTAGAAAGGGAGACAATTGAACAAACATGTGAATAGGAGAACTCCTGCCTTTGAAATGTGGATATATAAAATACTCTAAGAATGGAGTGCATGGCCAAAAAAGAAATCAAAACAGATAAAGAAGTCTTGGAAATATTTGGAATGCAAAGAGAATTGACAAACGAAATTGAAATATTACAGCTAAGATATTTTGGTCACATAAAAAGACAAAAATAATCTGCCAAAAATAATACTAGAATGGAATGTAGAGGGCATCCGTGTGGAATAGAAGAGCGTTATACGTGGGTGGACACCACCAAAAAGATGAGCATAGCTGAAGATGTATGTGTTTGTTTCGAATGCCCACAATGAGTAGATTTACTCTTTTGTGCGCCCTGAAAAGGGCGTTTAGTGGCGGGCTGCTTTCCTCACATCCTGAGCGTGCTGATGAATGTAGTCCGGTGTTATCCAGGCGGTTGTGCTATAATTTGTTTCATCTACGTGTCGCTCATTACTACGGGGATCACGTCGATCACTCACCATCTTAGCCAGAATGCCATGAAAACAGCCCGTTTCTAGTAGGGCTACGAGGAAGACGAGGTGAGGGTCTTTGGCCAGTATATTTTGCCTTATCCTGACTAACATGTCTGATCAGTATGTTGTGACTAACAGAATACAGATCAGAGTTGGAAGACAACATTCTGGTACCCCAAGAACGTTAGCTAAAACCGGATGTTCTGGGCTCAACGGCACAGAAACCGCAGCGTTTCTGTAAACTACTACACAACGTCTTTTTTGTCAAGAGAGACGAAGAGAAAGAAGAAGAAGAGGAAGAAGAAAAAGAAAAAGATTAAAAGAAGAAGAAATTAAAAAAAGAAACAGAAGGAGAAGAAGAAGAAGAAGAAGACGAGGAAGAAGAGGAAGAAGAAAAAGAGGAATGGTGAAAAGAAGAAGAACAAGAAGAAGAATACAATGGAAAAGAAAAAGAAGTTGAAAAAGAAGAAGAAGAAAAAGAAAATGAAGTTGCACAAGAAGAAGAAGAAGAAGAAAAATTAGAATAAGAGGAAGAAGAGAAAGAAAAAGAAGAAGAAATAGATGAAGAAGAAGAAGAAAAAGAAGAAGTAGAAGAAGAAGAGGAAGAAGAAAAAGAACAAGAAGGAGAAGAAATGAAAAAGGAAGTAGAGGAAGAAGAAGAAGAAGAAGAAGAAGAAGAAGAAGAAGAAGAAGAAGAAGAAGAAGAAAATTAAAAAAGATAAAAAACAAGAAGATCAAGAAGAAGAAGAAGAAGTCAAAAAGAAGAAAGAAGCAAGAAAAAAAGACGACAGAAGAAAGAAGGCATGAAGCAGAAGAGAATATAAAGAAGAAAGAAGCAGAAGGATAAACGGACCTGGAAAAGCCTGGAAGTTTAACCCAACAAGACAAGAGATTGACAACTTTGGTGATTCATTACAGTGAATCTTCTATGTGAAGATG